>CAUYPO010051902.1:0-12454 GCA_963574435.1 Cheirogaleus major
TGTAGCTTTTATAATTGATAAAAAGAGGAAATATTTGCCCCCTACATGTATCTGGCTACTAACCTGAAGGGTATACATTTAAAAATAAATTCAATAAGACTCTGGTTTGGAATTCTTTTTTTCTTTTTTCTTTTTTTTTTATGAGACAGAGTCTCACTCTGTGGCCCGGGCTAGAGTGCCATGGTGTCAGCCTAGCTCACAGCAACCTCAAACTCCTGGGCTCAAGCGATCCTCCTGCCTCAGCCTCCTGAGTAGCTGGGACTACAGGCATGTGCCACCATGCCCGGCTAATTTTTTCTATATATTTTTAGTTGGCCAATTAATTTATTTCTATTTTTAGTAGAGATGGGGTCTCGCTCTTGCTCAGGCTGGTGTCGAACTCTTGAGCTCAAACAATCCTCTCGCCTTGGCCTCCCAGAGTGCTAGGATTACAGGCGTGAGCCACCGCGCCCAGCCCAAATGATGATTTTGATGCACAAAAAGGTATATATCCAAATTTGCAAGAATCACACAAAGGAACGTAACTCAGATGGCCGTGCAGGCCTGATGTCTTCATCTGCATCCCGTTAATATCATAGCCTCATCCGTCCTTCTCATTGGGTTTTCTGTTTACACAGGCTCTATGACGCAAACACACAAGCATTTTCCAGATTCACGCAGACAATACAGAATATCATTATAAATTCATAACACAGCCGTTGACAGGCTGCACCTGGAACTCAGACATGTAAAGGGAAAGGCAGAGGAAAGGGACCTGGCAACAAGTACATTGAAGACAAAGACACAGTAGAAATGTCTCAATCTGAGTTTCCCTGTTGGGCACTTAGCAGTGATCGCACTGGCAGGTTTCTGGCAGGAAGAAGACACTGTAGAAGATTGGCCAGATGTCTCCTGTGTCCTCCATGGTCTTCTACCTTCTGGGATGTGCTTTCTCTCGGAGGACACCAGGTCACCATGAGTGGACGGGGAGCCATCTAGCCATTCTGCTTCCTCAGGGCCTCCAGCCCGTTCCCTTCCTTTTGCAGCCACTGACCCCTCTGGACCTCCGTGGTAGCCGGATGGGGCTTTATACTGTGGAATCAGTCAGACCTGAGCTGAAATCCTGGCTCTGATACCTTATTGCTGTGTGACCTAGGTCAAGTCACCTCACCTTTCTGTGTCTACTTCCATGCTTATAAAATAGAGGTAATACCTAATAAATGGTGGCCGTCATTGTTGCTTACGCCTCCAGTCTCTCCCCAGGGTTATTTTTCTATTACAACTCTCAGATCTGTTCATATCGCCTTTCTGTTCAAAACCTGCTGTGGTCTCCCCTCCCTTATGGAGTGAGATCCAGATGTGTCAGCCTGGTGTCTAAAGCCCAGTCTGCCTCTGCAGCCATGTTCTTCTACGGCGTCCATCCACCCTGTCCCCTGCCACTCGTGCTCGCAGTACCATCGGCCTTCTCGCTCCATGCCCTGAACAAACCCTGCGCTCCTCCTCCGTGCCTTTCCGTGGAGTATGTGTGTGTGTCCGTGTGCGGCACGAATGCTTTTCTTTTATCTAATCCGTCTACCCAATGCACGCCCGCACATCCCTTCAAACCCCAGTGCTTTGTCCCTCTCTCCCCTAAGTGCCTTTGGGATGTAGCTTGTGTGTGCCTGTGAGGTGTTTGAAGAATGATTTTTAATTTATTATGGTTTTAGAACATCTAGAGAGTGAGCCCTTATCTTTTTTATCTTGGTATCTCTCTGTCAAGTTCCCTCCCTCTCGCCCCTCTTTTCCTGCACTTAGGAGGTAAGAAATAAATGGTTGTTAAATTGAATTGAACAAGCCACTCATACTGCAGGCCTCTAGATCTTCAGTGTGAGCTGTGATGACACAGACTTTCATCTTTACACATACATTCCTTTGTGGTTATTGACTCTGCCCATGAGCGTGAAGAGGACATGTAATGTAGTTGTGTTCAGTTATTACCTTATCCTCCAAGTGGCAGAAAGAAGAAAGACGTAGCTCACCAGGATCACTTCTAAAAACTAGAAAGAAATATATGGTAAAGTGGATTTTGATGGTGTGTAGAGAAAAAAGTGTGTGTTTATATGAATAAAATGAACTGAGGCCAAGAGAAGTGGCTCATGGCTGTAATCCTAGCACTTTAGGAGGCCAAGGGGGGAGGATCGCTTGAGCCCAGGACTTTGAGGTTGCAGTGAGCTGTGATGGGGCCACTGCATTTCTGAGTGACAGAGTGAAACCCTGTGTCAAAAAATAAAATAAAATAAAATGAACTGAGCTCCGTAATACTCTGAGGAATCAAAGGCAGTGTGTTAGTGATCAGCATCTTCGGTTTTTTGTTCAGAAACCCTGTAGTTAACCTATAGTTCCATGCCTCAACCTCAGACTTTTTTGAATACTAATCCTAGGGCATACTGTTAGGTGTAACTTGGGCTGGGTGTGGTGGCTCACGCCTGTAATCCTAGCACTCTGGGAGGCTGAGGCGGGCAGATTGTTTGAGCTTAGGAGTTTAAGACCAGCCTGAGCAAGAGCGAGACCCTGTCTCTACTAAAAAATAGAAAGAAATTACTTGGACAGCCAAAAATATATAGAAAAAATTAGCCGGGCATGGTGGCACATGCCTGTAGTCCCAGCTACTCGGGAAGCTGAGGCAGAAGGATCGCTTGAGCCCAGGAGTTTGAGGTTGCTGTGAGCTAGGCTGACACCACCGCACTCTAGCCCAGGCAACAGAGTGAGACTGTCTCCAAAAAAAAAAAAAAAAATAGTGCATTGTGGTAACCTAGTGTTTCATGGAACACGCTTTGGGAAACACTGCTGCATTTTAGTTTTCTCGTGTTGAAAAAATAAATAAATATAATAAAATCCCTTTTTAGCCTGTTGAAAAATAAATGAAAATATATTTTGGTCTTCATATCACCTGGAGACTGTATATAAATTTGTTGCATCTCCTAATAGCAGCACATTACGTGCATTACTCCTCTCTTTCTACCAATGTCCAGAGGATTTCATACTATTTATGAATCCTTTTTTTTTTTTTTTCCTGAGTCAGAGTCTCACTCTGTTGCCCAGACTAGAGTGCCATGGCGTTAACCTAGCTCACAGCAACCTCAAACGCCTGGGCTCAGGCGATCCTCCTGCCTCAGCCTCCCGAGTAGCTGGGACTACAGGCATGCGCCACCATGCCCGGCTAATTTTTTTGTATATATATTTTCAGTTGGTCAATTAATTTCTTTCTATTTTTAGTAGAGACAGGGTCTCGCTCTTGCTCAGGCTGGTTTCGAACTCCTGACCTTGAACAATCCGCCCGCCTTGGCCTCCCAGAGTGCTAGGATTACAGGCGTGAGCCACCATGCCCGGCCTTTATGAATCCTTTATATAGCCCAGATACATGGATTATAGATTTTTTTGTAAATATTCAAAGGAAAACCCTCTACTAATTTATGGAAGATGAGAGAAGTTTTGTATCATTTCCATTCTTATCTTCTTATCTAGAACAGCATAGATTGTTTATATTCAAAGACTCTGGGTAATTAAAAGAGAAGTTACATATTGAAATCAATGTTATATTATAGTAACAAGGAGGAAATTGTTTACTTGTACACAGAGCAGTTTGTCTCACCCTCTAATTGAAATACATTAGAATATAAACATTATTTGGAGGACAGCCTAAACAGCCAAGACCTTCACTGTCTGGAACTTTCAGGAAACATGCTGCTCTGGATAGCTGAGTTTTCTTGAGTGTTGGGGTTTAACCCATAAATTTATGAATGTTCAAAATTCTACCCCTTTTGGTGGACTTTTAAAAAAATATGTTATAATAGCCTGAACAAAACTGAGACCCATCTCTGAAAAAAATAGAAAAATCAGCCAGGCATGGTGATGCACACCTTTAGTCCCAGCTACTCGGGAGGCTGAGGCAGGAGGATCGCTTGAGCCCAGGAGTTTGAGGTTGCAGAGAGCGATGGTGACACCACTGCACTCTAGCCTGGGAGATGGAGCAAGATACTGTCTCAAAAAAATAAAGTAAAAAATTTAAAAATTAAAAAAAATGCGTATTGTGCTGCCTTGTTATCTTAGGGTACACTGAACGTAACTGAGCCTTTCATCAGGATTCGGGATTGTCAGTATTATCATCGATGCTTTTGCGCTGCTGTAACAGAGGAATGTCTTCAGGGTCCTTTGTGGTGTGTCATCTTTTTGACCCAATACAAAATTCTCCCCCATGATGGTGGTTTGGAATTCCTTCCCTGAATTGTTTGATTTGCTTTTTTTTAAATATCACTCTAGCAGACAGCTATTATCTCTCAGGTCTTGTCCCCACACCAGCCTCTTGCCGCCCCCATTTTGCTCTCCACTCTTCCTGTCTCCTCACTTCATATTAATTTACCTCTAATTTTCTGTAGGCTGTTACACAGACCACCATAGTTGTTAGAATCTTTTTAAAAACAAGAACTTATAATTCTACAAGAAAATTGTACAGATTTTAGCTGTTTAGAAACCTTTGGGCTTGTTTCTACTTTTATTTTTTTTTAAATGTGTTCCAAATAAGTGAGTTGGCCACCTATTTGGTTATTAAGATAAATTTAGTTAATATATTCAAACCTGAATCCTAATTAGGTTGCCCAATGACATCTGACTTTTTAATTGATAAGCCACAACACCATTCATTTTAGAAATCTCAAAGAATTCACAGTTTGGAACTTTGACCACACCCTGTGGGAGGAAGGTAAATTCTAACCACAATTCTAGTAGTTATAGCTCTTCAACCATTCGGAAACAAATGTGTAAAACAGTCAGATGAGTTTCCTGAGTTCACACAGCAAAGCCTTTGGGTAGCAAGAAACATCTGACTTTTGGTCAGTCTCTCTCTATTTGCTAAATAACATTTCCTCTTTGGTTGCCATAGCTAAATTTATATAAAATAGTGAAAGTTATTTCTTTACCAAAAATACCCCAGTTAGTGAATTTGATGGTTAATTTTATGTGTCAGTTTGACTGGGCCATGGGGTACCCAGATATTTGGTCAAATGTTATTCTGGATGTGTCTAAGAGGGTGTTTTTGAATGAGGTTAATAACACTTTTTTTTTTAATTGAGACAGAGTCTCACTCTGTTTCCCAGGCTAGAGTGCAGTGGCACAATCATAGCTCTCTGCAACCTCAAACTCCAGGGCTCAGGTGATCCTCCTGCCTCAACCTCCCAAGTAGCTGGGACTACAGGCAAACACCATAATGTCCAGCTATTTATTTTATTTTATCTTATTTTGGGTAGAGACAGTGTCTCCCTTTTGCCTAGGCTGGTCTCCAACTCCTGGGCTCAAGCGATCCTCCCACCTCAGCCTCCCAAAGTGCTAGGATTAGAGGCATGAGCCACCACGTCTGACCCCAAAATTAACATTTAAATCAGTAGATTAATTAGTGGTGCAGGCCTGTAGTCCTAGCTACTCAAGAGGCTGAGGCAAGAGAATCACTTGGGCCCAGGAGTTCAAGGCTGCAGTGAGCTATGATCATGCCACTGCACTCCAGCCTGGACAACAGAGTGAGACACCATCAAGAAGAAGAAGGAGGAGGAGGAGGAGGAGGAGGAGGAGGAGAAGGAGGAGAAGGAGAAGGAGGAGAAGAAGAAATTAGCAGACTGAATAAAGCAAATTGCCTTCCTTAATGTGGGTGAGCCTTATCCAATCAGTTGAAGGCTTGACTAGAACAGAACGACTGACCCTTTCTCCAATAAAGGAGAACTCCTTCTGCCCAGTTGCTTTTAAACCAGGAGATCAGCTTTTTCCTGCCTTTGGACTTGAGTATTTGAATGGAAACATAGACTCTTTCTTGGATCTCCAGCTTGCCAATTCACCCTGCAGATCTTGAGACTTGTCAGCTTCCATAATCAGGTGAGCTGATTCCTTATTACCTATTTATTTATCTATCTATCCATCCATCCATCTATTCATCCTGTTGGTTCTGTTTCTCCAGAAAACTCTGACTACTACAACAGACATACACAAATGTTAGCTAATTAAAAAAAAACACCCCCAAGCACCTACCACTTCTTTAGCAAGAAAATCTCCTTTTAAAAGGCTTGGCTATACAGAATTCATACAGGATCATGGATTTTTATTGACTAGAGAGAAATCAAATTCAATGCTGAAAAAATTCCTATGCTGAGATACTAAATTTCTCGAAGAGAGGCACTATGATAGTTTTGCTTTACAGTTTTATTGTTTTTGTTTTCTTATAAATTTAATTTTCATTGTTTTTTTTTCTTTTTTCCTCACTGGATGTGATGAGAATGCTTTACAGTTTTAATACAGTGGATAGCATGACAGAAATGATAATTTTTTAATGGAAAACATTATTTGATAGTGATGGTAAGAATAATGATAATCAAGCCAGGCGAGGTGGCTCACACTTGTAATCTTTGAGGCCAGGAGTTCAAAACCAGCCGGGGCAAAATAGTGAGACCCTCATCTCTAAAAAACTACAGAAATTCTCTGGGTGTGGTGGTATGTGCCTGTAGTCCCAGCTACTGGGGAGACTGAGGTAGGAGGATCAACTGAGCCCAGGATCAATTGAGTCCAGGAGTTTGAGGTTACAGTGAGCTGTGATGACACCACTGCCCTCTAGCCTGGGTGACAGAGCGAGACCCTATCTTAAAAAGAAAAAAAAAAGATAATGAAGCTTTGCAAACAAGTGTTGTCATGATAAGGCAAAAAAGGTGATAACTAGGGCAATTAGGAGTAATAGAATTTATTGGTGGAAGTCCACCCTGAGAGAAGCTCCTTTTGTCTTGCTGAGACTACAAAGGGGTGGTCTGCCACATTCAGCACTGACTGTGGGTCCAACTTTTTATCTCTGCTCTGCACTTCTACCCTAGTCTTCTTTATTGCCCTCTCATGGTCCTGAACAGCAGCCTTTTATACCTCTCAACTCCACCTCACCTTTGTCCTGTTTTCTTCTATCCAATAAAGGAAGGAGGGTGGAACTGTGTCTTCCCTGGCATCTTGGGGCTTGCTTCAGGCTCCGTCCCCCACACCACCCACCACCTGGTGTGGACTACACAGGTCCTACCCAGACGATGTTTTTCCATCCCAGGAACTGACCTCATTGTCCCTGGGGCCGGAGCCATCTATAAGGTGACACTTGCCAATTTGGGAGTTTATGGCAGTTTTGCATTTGTGGCACAGAGAGTCAGCCTGTCCCATTGTCTTTTGTCATAATGAAGGTATTAACAACCACCTTTTCTCTCCTCTGAGCATGAACATGGCTGAAAACACAGACGTGTGACTTGCATGTCACACACGGATATAGATTGACTAGTTTAGGAGCCTTGCTGTTGTTTATGAAAATTGCCAGTATACAGTGCTGCTTCTGGTTTTTGTAGACCAGCATGACATTTGACTCATTTAAGCCTCTGTCATGGGTTGCCACACAAACATTTTCTGGTGCTGTCATTTCCTGGCTATGAACAATTATTCCATATTGCCTCAGGATGCTCTCACAGTGTCCCTCTTGTGGTGGCTGAACCAGTCCTCAAAAACCAAATGTATGGCTACAGCATTCTTTTGGGGAACATAGGCAGGAACAAAGCCAGTGTGATTTATTGGAAAGTACACCAAATACCAAATATGGTCCTAGGAGCAGGGCTGCAGGACTACATTATTTTGACAATAGAGGAACTGGCCCCCCCCCACCATTTATTTGTCATAACTGTACACGTGCCTTCCTGTCCTTCCCTGACACCATGAGGTAGGGAAGGTGGCAGCAGTTGGCTCTTCTTTTCCATAATCACTGACCAGCCTGGCCACATAGCACCGTCTACTGGATACCACCACACACCCTCAGTAACCCAGCTAATCAGCTATCTTTTTTTCCCACCATGTGCACTGCGTTCTTGGCCATAGCCCTAACTTCAGGTGCCTCAATTTCCTCATTGTTTAAATGAATTTAATAGTGAGCAATCCAGGTGGAATTCTGCATCCTTGGGATAGAATGTGTTATATTGGCACAAACCATGTTTCTTCTGATATAGATTAGGAAGAATTAATTTGACTTAATACCTTAGTAATTCATCAACTATCTAATATCTAATCAACTATCTTTACTTATTGTCTACTCTGTAAAGGATCATGATACTAAGTGCTCATTGTGAAGGTTTAGCAACAGATTATAGATTGCTCAGGAAATCTGTGTTGTTGAAAAGCTAATAATGATATTTATTTTATATTTTAAATGACAAATGCCCATACAATGCTTGGGACTTTTTTTTTTTTTTTTGAGACAGAGTCTCACTCTGTTCCTGGGCTAGAGTGCCGTGGCGTCAGCCTAGCTCACAGCAACCTCAAACTCCTGGGCTCGAGTGATCCTTCTGCCTCAGCCTTCCGAGTAGCTGGGACTACAGGGATGTGCCACCATGCCCGGCTAATTTTTTTCTATATATTTTTAGTTGGCCGATTAATTTCTTTCTATTTTTAGTAGAGATGGGGTCTCGCTCTGGTTTCGAACTCCTGACCTTGAGCGATCTGCCCACCTCGGCCTCCCAGAGTGCTAGGATTACAGGTGTGAGCCACCGCGCCCGGCCCCCAACCAAGTTCTTATGGCTCTGTTGGTCCTAAAGGTGGTTAATGGGCCTAGAAAACAATGTGGCTGGTATTGCCATTAATGAAGGTCATAATTTTAACAGGGTCTTTCCCTGTTAAAGACAAATGCTTTGAAGACCATTGTTGCTACCACTATAGACTTCATATTTAAAACATCTGCCCTGAAATTAAGTCCTTAAAAAAAACTCCCAAAAATCTAAGCAACACTAAATCTGGGGTATATTTAATAGGAGTGGGAGACACCTTGATTTTGTATTCTTTATGGCTCATCACTGGAGAAAGGGATTACAAAACTACATAATTTTGTTCTTTATATAAGAAGACTTTGATAGAAAAAAGAAACAGGGTAATAAAAACACATAACACAAACACAAGTAAGATAGCCAAAGGCTGTGACTATGCTTACACATTCAGTTATTTGTAACAAACTAATCTGCATACTATCTAACCAAGAGATAGAAGATGCTCTCCACAGAATTAAATATTTACCATCTCCTGATCCAAAGCCTCCAGTCCTGCTGCAGAGAGCAATGTGTGGCAATCAGCAGGATACAAATAAAAATGTACTAATTGTTTTAGCTTCCTATGTTTATATACAGAAAGGAGGAGAAAAATAAATATTTATTCAAAATTTAGACAAAAACAAATATCTATAGTGGAATGTTTAACCACATTGTCTACTTAGGAAAAATAATTCAGTCTCTCTCCCATACTATGCCCCCCGAATTCCATGTAAATTTAAATAAAAAATATACCACAAAACTCCCAAAGAAAATGTAAGAGAATAACCTTACAACTCAGAATGGGTAAAACATTAGGTAAAATCCAAAAGTCAATAACACTATAAGTGTGAGAACATAAACATTTTAATGAGACTGCATAAAAGACACTAAAAACAAAGTCAAAAATAAATAAAAAATAGTGAAACATAAAATAAAAGATAATAAAAGGGCTCTTATAATCAGCAAAAAAGAGAATCAATTTGAAAATGTTCAATTTATAAAGAAATACAAATAACTATATAAAAAGTTATTCTACAACTAATAATTAAATAAAAATTAACATATTATTTACTTATTAGATCAGAAAGATTTAAAATGATTCATATTAGCCTACATTGGCCAGCAAGTAGAAACAGTCACTATCACATTGTTCAGTAAAAATTTGTACAATGCTTAGAGCCAATCTGGAAAAGTATTAAAAAAATTTATACCTTTCAACCAGGCATTCTGAGACTATCAGGAATTTGTCCTAAGGCACTAATCATATGATTGTATAAAAATGTGAGTGTTATGCTTTTTCTAGTAAGAAATTTAGAAATCTCGTCCAACTGAGAGATCGATTAAAAAATCATGGCACATCCAAACACTGCCACAGTGACATTAAAGAATGAGGTAGAGTCACATGTACTGAAAAATAATGTTCACAATATATTGTAAAAAGAAAATAACATGTTACAAAATGATGTTTAATAAGATCCCATTTACATAAAACAAAATATTATTTGCACCATTCTCATTATAAAACATTTTAGACAAGACAAAGAAAAAAAAGTTACCACCTATAATCCTTCCATTCAGAAGAAGACTTAACATTTTGGCATATCTTCTAGACTTTTGTCTGTACATGTACATATTTTGGCAAAAGAGGATATTAAACATACAGTTGCAAAATGTTTTCTTCCTATGCGTATTTTAACTATGAAATTTATGTATTTTTATTGTAAAAAATCATTTTAATAACACACAAAGGTATTGCCATTTAGGGAGACAAGGGTTTCCCTTAGTGCTACTCTCTCTGTGTTCTCATGGCATCTATTCCTATCAGTATTCAGCATCTGTCCATTGTACTGTAAGTTCTGGTTCATCTATTAAGTCTCCTCACAAACCAGTCAGAGATCCTTGAGACCAGGGACCCTGATTTATGCATCCCAATACTCCTAGTGTTACAGCATGATACACCGTAGGCATCTAGTAAATGTATCTGAGCAAGGGATTTGCAAACATGGAAACAGGATGGAAAGCTTGAAAGTCAAATAAAAGGAGAGTACTATATTCATAGAAAAGGTTTCCTCCACCCTCTATTTTTATTCCAGTGAGGGAAGCAATAACTTTTAAAAGACTGGACCAGAAGAACATTTTAGATGTTGTCACTTCAGCTTCATTTGCATTTTTCAACTGTTAATGGAACTAATGTTACCACCACCATTGACCCAAAGAATGTTTCACAACAAGGCCTGTAGTGAATTCCATGGCAAACTCACTGTTATGTTTGAAGACTCGAATGGTTGCTCCGGACAGCCTGGCTCCTAGAACCAGCGATGCATGGTTCAGTTCATCACTCAGAATCAGGCAACCCTGCAAAATCAGAAGCACAGCAAGATAAGAAGCTGGAGGGAAAAGATTTAGTTACACAAATTACAAAATGTTACAATCATAATAATGATATCTTATTAAGGAAATCTTATACAACAGCAGAGAAGTCAATTTTAAGAAGAAAAACAAGAATACATGATAATTTATTTTTTGTAAAGACATCTTCAAAGTAGATGAAAAATTCTAGTCTTTTAATTTAATATCTTAAGTCCTATGATTGACTTAAATATTCGGATTATAGCAACAGGTTTTTATTTATGCCTAAAATCTGATACATCAATCTTTAAAAAGTTTTTGTTTCTCTGACTTGAGGGAATTCCATATGAATTTTGGTAAGATGTACAGTTTATTTATGGGATATGGAAGTTGAGGGGGTAATGCCTATGAAAATGGCACATTCTCTCACTACTAACCAGGCAGAGACAGGAGGATTGCTTGAGGCCAGGAGTTCAAGACCAGCCTGGACACCAAAGCGAGACATCATCTCTACAAAAAATTTAAAAAATTAGCCTGGTGTGGTGGTATGCACCTGTAGTCCCAGCTACTCAGGAGGCTAAAGCAAGAGGACCACTTGAGGCCAGGAATTCCAGGTTACAAGTGAGCTATGATTGGGCCACTGCACTCCAGCCTGGGTGACAGAACTAGACCCTGTCTTTTTTTTTTTTTTGGAAACAAGAGTCTCACTCTGTTGCCCGGGCTAGAGTGCCATGGCATCAGCCTAGCTCACAGCAACCTCAAACTCCTGGGCTCAAGCAATCCTCCTGCCTCCGCCTCCCAAGTAGCTGGGACTACAGGCAAGCACCACCATGCCCAGCTAATTTCTATTTTTAGTAGAGACAAGGTCTCGATTTTGTTGAGGCTGTCTCCTTGAACCTAGGAGTTTGAGGTTGCTGTGAACTAGGCTGACACCACGGCACCCTAGCTTGGGCAACAGAGCAAGACTCTGTCTCAAAAAAAACCAAAAAAACATAACAAACAAACAAAAAAACTTGTTTAATAGTTGAATATGGTTTATCTTGGTAACTGTTTTGCTGTTGTTAAGTGTTTCATAAATTACCTCAATTGGTTGACAGTGTTTTCCAAGTATTCTATATCATTACTGATTTTCTGTTTAGTTCTTCTATCAATTAAGAGAGAGGGGTTAATATCTCTAATTACAATTCTGTACTCATCTACTTCTCTTTTCAGTTTCATCAATTTTTGTTTCATATATTTTGAAGCTCTGTTATTAGGTGCTTACATATTTAAAAGTATGTCCTTTTGATTAATTAACTCCTTAATCATTATGCAGTGTTACTCTTTATCCCCAGAAATATTTATTGTTCTGAAATCTGTTTATATTAATATAGTGACTTCAAATTTCTTTTTTTTTTTTTTTGAGACAGAGTCTTACTTTGTTGCCCAGGCTAGGGTGAGTGCCGTGGCGTCAGCCTAGCTCACAGCAACCTCAAGCTCCTGGGCTCAAGCAATCCTTCTGCCTCAGCCTCCCAAGTAGC
>CAUYPO010051903.1:0-25976 GCA_963574435.1 Cheirogaleus major
AAAAGTAATTATGATGTCCTTGGGTGGGACTGAGACTCCAATTACACATATATTAGACCACTTCATATTGCCCCACAGCTCACTGATACCCTAATCAATTTTTTTCAGTCTCTTTCTTTCCTTCACTTCATTTTGGAATGTTTTGTTGCATTATGCTGCAGTACCTAATTGTGGGGTTTTTTTCTTGTTTTTTTTTTTTTTTAATTTTTCTCTTTGTTAAAATAAAATTTATTTTTCTTTTTTCCTAATCACTGTGTTGCTTGTAATAAATTGCTTTTGCACCTTTTGAATGCAGCATCTGGTGGAACCCTCAGAATAAAGATGTAGAGATGCTCGGGATCAAACCCAGGACCTCATACATGCAAAGCATGTGCTCTACCACTGAGCTACATCCCCAGTACTAGTGTTGTAATTGACTGTTAATACCACCCAGAGTATTATTTTTTTTGAGACAGAGCCTCACTCTTTGCCTGGGCTAGAGTGCCATGGCGTCAGCCTAGCTCACAGCAACCTCAAACTCCTGGGCTCAAGCAATCCTTCTGCTTCAGTCTCCTGAGTAGCTGGGACTACAGGCATGCACCACCATGCCCGGCTCACTTTTTCTATATATTTTTAGTTGGCCAATTAATTGCTTTCTATTTATAGTAGAGACAGGGTCTTGCTCAGCCTTGCTCAGGCTGGTTTCGAACTCCTGACCTTGAGCGATCCTCCTGCCTCGGCCTCCCAGAGTGCTAGGATTACAGGCGTGAGCCACCGCACCTGGCCCCAGAGTATTTTTTATTTCAAAGAGTGCATTGGTCATTTCCAAAATTTCTCTTTGTGTCTTTTGTATATCTTCTATTTCTCCCCCCATAATTTTCATGTTTTTCTCTACCTTCTTTATTAGGGCAGATCCAGAGCAACTTTTAAATTAGGGTATGACTCGGGCTGACAAGTTTAAGGTCTTGTCATGCCGGTGTCCCTCAGTAGATAAAGTTTGCCTTGGGTGACCATCTAAAAACCTTACAAAGTCTATTATTCTACTGACTTATCCCTAAGAATTGATTTGGAAGGAAAAATGATGTCCAAAAACTTCGTTCACTGGGGGCTGTGGTTGTTAGGGCTGTGGTCAGAGAAAGCCAGCATCTGGCCAGGGGCTGAGGTCAGAAGTGCACAAGCAGCATTGTCTGGCTGGTCCTTATCAATTCTTGTGGGGCCATCTCTGTCTGAGCCCACACCTCCAGCAAGCTGCATACCTGTTTCTTAAATATATTCTTGTTATAATCCAAAGTCTTGTGCATATCTTACAAAATGACACAATTTGCCAAGTGATGACTTAGAGGAACTTTCAATATGACCAAAATTGTCCATCTTAGGGGCAACTTAAAACAAAAGAGCAAAGGAAAAGGGGGAGCAGCAAATATTTAATATTCAACGATGAGCCATTATGACCCATATGAAGAACCTTAGGAATTTAGGATACTGCAGAGGAGCTGTGATCCCAACCTCCCTACACAGCTAGTACATATATTACTCAGTCCTTTAGATGCAAACTCAGCCTTAAAGAGTCCACTAGAGCCAGACACAGTGGCTCATGCCTATAATCCCAGTACATTGGAAGGCCGAGGCGGGAGGATAGCTTCAGCTCAGGAGTTTGAGACCACCCTAAGCAACATAGCTAGTCCCCTTCTCTACAGAAAATTTGTAAAAATCAGCCAGGCGTAGTGGCAAGCACCAGTAGTCCCAGCTACTCAGGAAGCTGAAGCGGGAGGATTCCTTGAGCCCAGGAGTTTGAGGTTGCAGTGAGCTATGATGACACCACTGCACTCTAGCCCTAGCAACAGAGAGAGACCCTGTCTCAAAAAAATAAATAAATAAATAAATAAATAAAAAGAAAGAAAGAAACAGCACCCCTACCAGCCTTATAGCATTTGTCCAAACATTCTGAGAAAGTCTTAGAACAAAAACAGAGTAAGATCCTAAACAAGTGAATGTTTTTCAAATCGAACAACTGGATGGGCCCACATACTCCACTTGCCTCCCAACAAAATGCTCATGGATAAGGATACTTGCAGCTACTATGAACAAAAGGGATGCTGGAAAGCCAGCTGTCTCATTCTCGGCAAGGAACAATCTGACAGATAAGGAGAAGGCTCCAAGGGAGAAGTTTTAGCACCCAACTTGCAATTCATCCCTTAAAACTTGATCATTGACTGCTCCGTGCAACTCGCAGAGCTATGCGTGTCACACTTGCAACAATAACGCTGCCACTAAGTTCATCCCTTGTCCTTGCAGTCAGAGAGAACCCAAGAGGTGGGTATCTTCAACTTCCTCAATACTCCCTATATCCCAGGCACGATTGTCACAAAAGGAAAGAGGTGTCAAAAAAAAAAAAAAAAAAAAAAACCTACAATTTTTTTTCAGCAAAAGGCTCGTTTTCTAGGGCATGATCTGTCTCAGGCAAGTCTCTTCCTCTGATTGACTGACTATAGGCCACCCAGACCCTCCCTAGGCTCACCACTGAAAATCGATTGCTGTGTCTCATGAGGGATTGTGGACATAGCTCCCCACTTCTCCAAAATTACTTCTTCTCTAGGACCTGACTAAATCCTTGGTGACAGACCCCCTCTTTCCTGGGAGCACAAGCAAGAACAGGCATTTCACACACTAGAGCTAGCTCTTCAACAACCCCTGTCCCTGCTTGGTCTAACTTGCCATTAACTCTTCTCCACATTTGTTCATAAATGATCTGCTCGGGTGCTTGGTGTTTTAACTCAGCTACGTGAAAACCACCCATAACTCACTGTAATGTCCCACTTCCCTACTCCAGTGGCAAAGACCTATCCATGTTGCCATAGCAGTCGCTGTCAACTGGTAGAGGCTTCTGCTCACATAGTTTTGGGATCTTCCTTAAACCCAATGGTCCCCTAAGCTGTGCAGTCTTCGCTACTTAATGAAACACACAACATTTTTGGCTAAGCCATCTTACATCCTGTGAAATATTTCACACTCTACTTACCTGGCAAGAGAGACATCCTGATCACAAAAGTGGTTTCCCCAGGGTGAGACTTGTCCATGGCACATTTGTGGATGTGCTGACCCCTGAGATTTCCACAAATGTGGGAATCTTGACTGCATTAAAAAAATAAAGAAAAGAAAAAAGAAATATTGTTACTTTCTCCTATACATATCTTTATCCATTGCTATAGTTCTTTGAACCCTATTGTGCTCCTTCCATCCCAAAAGAAGGGAAAATGTCAAACTGGCATTTGTCCAAGAATCATCCATGCCCCATGCAGACTTATTAGAAATACTTTGGACAGTCTACACTTGACCTCGATTGTTGATGGGTCAGATCTGCAGACAAACAGAAAGTGATCAGGCTGCCTTTGCCATAACAGATTTCAAATAACCCTCAGAATATGATTCTTTACAGTCCAGATGGCAGAACCAATTGCTCTCACTGGAGCAGCCAACCAGCTGGAGAGAAAAGAGTTAATATGCACACATAGCAGATACGTCTTGGGGTCATGGATAAAGACTGGGTGCTCTGGAAACAGTAAGGCTGTCTAACCTCCGTGAGGATCCCTACCAAGGTCAAGGAACTTCAAAATACCCTAAAGCTATCAAAGAAATAGGTAGCCTCTAGGGTGATAAGGATATGAAGAGAAATGCCCTGTCTAATCATTTACCCTAGGCAGGGGGACCTTACAAAAGTACTGGCCCACCAAGCTAACCAAAAAAATCACCATGGAGGGGTTAAAACAGCCAGTATAGAATGCTAAAATTGGGCCTCAATATCAGAGAAAAGTACAGAGACAGACCTGGAGGTAAATTATTAATACCTGAAGATGCTCTCTGACATTCCCAGGATAGCTTCTTGGAAGCACCAGAGCCTCTCCAGTGAAGGGGACCTTGCTGATATCCCAGGTGGGCCAAGTCACCATTGCAAGGACACACTGGCTGCCATTCTAACCCACACTGATGCTGTCACCAAGGATGCCTCGCCTGCCATCAATATACTCCTGGCAAAAGAAAAACCACTAAGGGCAGGCCCGTTTGAACTCTTCCAAGTGGGCTTCAGAGAATTACCTGCTGCAGTGGGTTGTGAATGTGTTCTGCTTGCCGCTTGCCTTCTTCAGGGTGCACCAAAAATTCCCCTATCACAGAGCTGAGCGTCTGACAGGGCACCAAAGAGTACATGCCATGGGATTCCATTTATATCAAGTTAGAGAACAGGCAAAGCCCCTCCTGTGGGGGAAGAAAAAACAGAACAGTTGTTGGAGGAGGCGTTGGGGGGTGGTCAGGGATTACTAGGGAAGGGGTTTGAAGGACTTTCTGGGGTGCTATGTTATATATTTTGATAGGGATTGAGGCCACACTGGTTTATGCAACTGTCAAAATTTAAGGTACAGGCCGGGCACAGTGACTCACGCCTGTAATCCTAGCACTCTGGGAGGCCAAGGCGGAAGGATCATTTGAGCTCAGGCGTTCGAGACCAGCCTGAGCAAGAGCAAGACCCCATCTCTACTAAAAAATAAATAGAAAAGAAATTAGCTGGACAACTAAAATATATATACATATATATATATATAAAATTAGCCGAGCATGGTGGCGCATGCCTGTAATCCCAGCTAATCGGGAGGCTGAGACAGTAGGATTGCTTGAGCAGAGTAGTTTGAGGTTGCTGTGAGCTAGGCTGACGCCATGGCACTCTACTCAGGGTGACAGAGTGAGACTGTCTCAAAAAAAAAAAAAAATTTATGGTACAGCTATGTTCATTTCATATTATGTCAATTTTACCTTTAAAACAAAAGAACCATAAACAAATGCTGACTGTTTGTTAATGATATGCATGCTGAAGTTCTTGAGGGATAAATATACTTGTGTCTGCAGTGACTTCCTACTACTCCTTCCATGAAAACGTGCAAGTAAAGATACAAGGATACTTCATCTTAACAAGTGTCCCCCTGCAAGACCTGGTAACTGTTGACTCTCCAACCTCCAACAAGCGTCTCCTCCACTGCAGTTCTGTGAATCAGCCAAGCTCCTCCCAGGCTCAGTGTCCTGTGGCTTGTAATACCACTTGCCTTCATTCCCTTTACTGAATTAATTTCCACAGATCTTTCCAATTTTTTTTTTTTTTAGACAGAATCTCACTAGTGCCATGGCGTCAGCCTAGCTCACAGCAACCTCAAACTCTTGGGCTCAAGCAATCCTCCTGCCTCAGCTTCCCAAGTAGCTGGGACTACAGGCATGCGCCACCATGCCCAGCTAATTTTTTTATATATTTTAGTTGGCCAATTAATTTCTTTCTATTTTTGGTAGAGATGGGGTCTCACTCTTGCTCAGGCTGGTCTCGAACTCCTGAGCTCAAACGATCCTTCCTTCCGCCTTGGCCTCCCAGAGTGCTAGGATTACAGGCGTGAGCCACCACGCCCGGCCAGATCTTTCCAATTCTATAGGCCAGGAGAACCCTCATGTCCTCCTAGCCTAGGTTGGGGCATGCACCTTTTCTCTTCCACTGCAACTTTATCCTGTACTTTCTTCCTCCCACCAGAGTTCCCAGGGACACTTCATCAAGTATTTCCACACGTGCAGATCTGCCTTGTTAGACTGCCACGGGCACCAAGGCTGTTTCACTCACAATTGTATTTCCTGTGCCTGGCTTGGTGCCTGGCCCATCAATAGGTAGGTAGTTAAATTTTTTGTTATGTAAATGACTAAAGGCAAATTAGAATAAGATACCACTTTTCACTTTTCATATGAAAGATGGGCAGCTTTAAAAAAAGCCGGCAATATCCAGCGTTCAGGTGAGGGCATCGAGAAACTGGGCACTTGCACGCATTGCTGGAAGAGGTATGAACTGGTGTGGTTTGAAGTACTTGTTGAAATGTTTGGTGTTTACACCTGTTACCTAGCAGTTTCACACCCCGGCATTTTTTCTGCAAGGCACAGTAGCACAAATATGTATCTGTATAACACTGTTCCCAGAAGTTTGCTCAACGTTGAAAAACTGGCAATAATTTAAATATCTTTCAAGGGGAAGCTGATAAACTAAAGGCTCACTTATGAAGTGAAATTCTGTATCATACAGGCATTATAAGGAATAAAGTTAATCCTAATATACTGACAGGGAACTGCTGACCAGAAAGTTGCAGACAAATATTAAGTATAATTCCATTTTGTTTTTTTAAAAAAATCCTACATAATCTGATACAGTTTTTTAAAAAGGAATGGGAGTAGAGAGTGAGTCAAACTGTTAATTAGGACTACTTCCCTAGAGCGGGGATGGCTGGGAGCAGGGTCTTCCACTTTTATTTCACCTATTTCTTGAAGTTATTTAAACAAGCAAGTCTTATAATTTTTAAAAATGTTTTAAAATATATTTTGCTCTGCAAGAAACGAAACTCTAGATTCTTTGCACAACAAATCTCTAAGATGAGGTTTATGTTGCTTCTGCTAAAATAAAACTACAACCCTTGAGTATACTAAAAACTGGCCTTGTGCGGACCTAACACCCATGGACCACCATGTGCGTGCTCGCCCTTTTTTAAATCCTACCGATGAGGTCCGGGAGGAAGGAAGAAAATGGAAGTGTGTCGTGGGAGTCCTGGGGTAAGCATGCCTCCGGAAGGAAGCCGACAGCAGAATTTATTCTGCTTTTCCAAGTAAATGATTCTTCCCCCAGAGGTGCCTGGCGCTCGGAACTGGATTCGACGGGTACTGCTCCCTTCTTCAACCTGTTGGCCAAGATCTTATCATCTCAAGGCAAAGGGAAGAGGAAACCCTGGGCTCCTTAGCTCATTTCGGTTGAGAAAATAACGTGCCACCACCTCTCATCTCGGATCCCCCTTGCGACTACGCAACGGGGCTGGACCCAGACAGCTCCGGCCCACCCGATGGCGCCCGGTGCCGGAGGGCGAGGTGACCGGGCGCGACCCGGGGCTGCCAGTGGGCGCGGAGAGAGGCGGCGGGGTGCCCACCGCCCGCGCCCTCCAAAGCCTCAGAGTCCAGCTCCCTCCTCCGGCGCCGCCGCAGCGGGCTAAGGCTGCAGGGTCGGGTCCCCGGGACGGAGAAAGGGGCGCCCGCCCGGCCACCACCGCTCAGAAAGGTCGGGGAGGTGTCAGACGTGCCCACGCTCGGCCGCCAGCCTCCCTCCCCAGCCAGCTTTAGGGACTTAGGCGGCATCTCCTCCTGCCCTCTCTCCACCAAGCCCCGGCAGGCCGGGCGTGCGGCTTTGCGCCTCTCCCTTCAACCCCGCGGCCGCGCCCCGAGGCCAGTGGCTCGCCCCATTCCGCTAAGGTGCGAGGAGCTCGGCCGAGCGCACCCCGCGGGCCTACGGTTCCCCCACCCTCGGCGCTTCATCTGTGAATGTGAATGGAACTAAGCGCTCCTTCCTCTCCCTAAATGGCCCATTCAGAGAATAAAAATGCGGTCTTTGAGCTCTCGGTAAGGGTCTGGACCTTGGTTTTCAGAGGCCCGCGTGTCCAAGGTCTCCAACCTTCCCCCGGGAAGTAACGGCGGTGGCGGCGCAGGAGGCCGGTGCTCGGAGGTTGAAACCCATTTAAGGAGTAAAAGCCCCTGAGGGGGCAAAACTCCCACCCAAAACCTCGGAGGCGCCGGGCCCACGGCGCCCAGATGCACCCACCCGGGACCGCGAGGCGCCGCTTCCGAGCCCTCAGGGCGGCACCCGGCTCCTCACCAGGTGTCAGGGACAAACGCCCACCTGGTCCTAGGGCGGGTTTGACGACGACGCCGCCGCCTTCGGGCAAGCTCGGCTCTTGGAAGCCGAGAGGGAAGCCGAGAGGCAGGAGCTCGACTTCTGGACGCGGGTCCCAGGCTTGCGGGCCCCTGTTCGGGGTGGGTGCGCGCGCACAGGGGCTTGTCAGGGGACCCTAGGTCGCACACGTGCCCAGCTTTTTGCTCCCGGACTGCAAAAGCCTGGAGCGGCGGTAGTGCCCGCCCCAGCAGGCCGACAGCGAGCGCTCTGCACCGAGGGCCCGGGGAGGGTCTGGAGAACTGATGAGTTAAGTGCGCGACCCCAGGGGACTGGGGGCGAGTCGAGCGTCGGCCAATGGCTGCGGTGGGCGGGGAGAAGACGGACCAGGGGACCTCTGTGGGACCGGTCCCCTCCCCACCCTCGCTCTCCGGGTCCCCTGCGGCCCCGCCCGCCCTCTTAAACCCGGCTCAGCCCTCGGGGCCCAACCGAAGCCTACGGGTCCCGAGCCCGCGTGGCCCTGCAGGGTCCTGGAGGTGCCGGTTCGGCCGCAGCGCTCTGGAGGTGGGTGCCTGAAGGTAAGTGCCGGGCCGGGAGCGCGCCCAGGCCCCGGGCCCGTCTTCTTCCAGGGCGGCTGGGAAGCGCGGGCAGCACGCGCTGGCGCAGTTCGTTTTGGGTGGCTATTTTGCCCTCTTGGGGCTTTTATTCCATAAGTGGCTTTCAAACCCAAGTTGCAGATTCTTGGGGTCGGAGAAGGCCAGGAGCAGGGCGCCTTTGGAGGCTCGAGAGGAGACTGGCAGATGCCCACGTCGTGGCTGACCTCTTCTCCTGACCCCGTGTTCTTTAATTTCTGAGTCACGACCCTGCTTGGTTTCCTTATTGGGCTCATTGATCTCGTCCTCAAGACCCGAGGTCCCTGAAGGGGCTTCATTCCTCAGCCAGGGCGAACTTGCTGCGCATCCATTAAAACGCCACCCTTTCTGGGCAGCGACGGTGACGCGGGGGAGGGCCGCCTGTCGCCAAGGCTTTTCTCTCCCACCTGGCCTGGGGCTCGTCCTCGCCGGCTTGCAAGAGGGGACCCCAATCCCCTAATCCCCCTGGTGGGATGACTGGTGCTTCGAGGGACTTGGGGCATGTGGCAGGACTCGGCCCGCGTGGGAAGCGGGACTGGCGGCGGGTCCCGGGGGCCAGAAGGTAGCGTGTCCCTCGGCTACTGGCAGCCTGGACCACCAAGGCCCGCGGAGTGTGACCCGGGCTCGGAGCCGGGCGCGGGCTCCCGGGACCCACGCGGGGGCTCAGGGGGCGCGTCTTCAGCTGCGCAGTCCGACCTCGGGCCCTTGGCGCTTCCCTCCTCGCTGGGGGCCCTTCTTGGTAGCCCTGCGACCGCCCGGCCCTCGGCTGCTGGCCCCGGCCCGGGGGGTCGAGAGGGCCCGGCGGCTCCGACAGACCCGGTAGAAGAGTTTTGTCGGACCAAGAAGGAGGGAGAGGGAGCTTGAAATGGGTTTTGCAGGAACCGGGTTGGGGGCCGAATGCAGAGATCGGGTGTTGGAACCCAGCCGCGCTTGGTCAAGGTGTGCTCGGAGAGGGAAGGCGAAGGCGACACTAACCAGGAACTTGGAGTCGGGCGGGATCCTGGCAGATTTTTGTTTGGGGCTTCTTCTGTTTGTTTTTATTTCTTTTTTTGTTTGTTTTGTTTTTATTGTGGGATAGGGCTTGCGGGATGGGTTTGGGAAGTTTATCCAGTTCCTTTCGACCTGGGGGTGGCTGGGGAGGAGGAGGCCGGCGTGACCTCATAGGGTCCGTGCTTTTCCGCAGAGCGGCCGAGCGCGGTGGCCGGGGATGGCTCTTCCCGGGCCAGGTGAGGCCGGGCCTCAGGACACGGGGTGCTACCTGCCCGAGAGCAGCCCCCAGCTGCTGGCTGCTTACTACACGCATTTCGGGACCTATGGCCACTACAGAAGCACTGTGACCACCAAGGAAGAGAATTTCCAACCCTTCCGGCAACCGGAGGCCGCGGTGTCAGCTGCCCCGGCCATGCCCCCCTTCGCCTTCCGGATGGCACCTCCCATGCTGAACCCGGGCCTGGCTCCGCAGAGGGAGCCGCTCTACGATCTGTCCTGGTACGGCAAGCAACCACCGTATTACCCGTTTCCCCAGCTCCCCAGGGAGTTTCCACACTTTCTGAACAGCAGCCGCGAGTACGTGGGTGCTAACAGTGCAGATTTGGGTCCCGTTGGTGGCCGCAGCGACAGTGGCCAGTGGTGCGGACCTGAAACCTTAATTTCGCCGGCTCCTGTGGATGCTTCCGGGTTACCCGAGGGGCTGAAGACCTCCCAGATATCTTGCTCACCCAGCAAGCGGTCTGAGGATGATCCCAAATCCTCCAACCAAGAGGGAAAGTCGCCTGGTCCTTTTCACTTCACTGAGAAGGACCTGCACTTGGTTCTGTATGGGGTCACGCCCAGCCTGGAGCACCCAGCCAGCCTGCACCATGCGATTTCCGGCCTCCTGGTCCCCACGAACAGCTCTGGTAAAGGGAGTCCACACCATCTGGGAGCTGGGTTGGGTGGCAGTAGAGGTGGGAGCAGGACTGGGGCTGAGGCACTTCCAGGTGGCTCTAAGTCAGGGAAGGGGGTGGTGTGTCTGCATCGGAGCCTGGGGAGTCTAAGCTCTCAGTGAGGCCCTGCTTACTTAACTGCACGACTCCTAAGGTTGGTTTTAGAGAGAGCTGAAGACCAGGAGAGAAACACTTCATGTCACCTGAGATCAGATTCTACTGGATGTGCAAGATATCTCAGGGACATTCTCATGCAGTTCACACTTAGAGTCCCAATACAGCCATGTGCCTTGACCTTAGTCAAGAATTAGCTCTGATTCTCCAGTTTCTTAAATTTTCCAAGTGGGGTTAATTACACATCCTTGCAAAAGGTTGTTCTGAGTCCCAAATGAGAGACTAGTTTTAGGTGAAATTGTATATGAAAAGCTCATGTAAAAGCAGGAAAAATAATAAAGAACAGATAAATATCAAACTCAGGATGATGGTTACCTTTAGGGAGTTGAGGAGGAAAATGCCTTATAAAAACGTTTCATGATACATTTTTAATGAAAAAAAACGTAACCCTGCCTTTTCCTAGGGTCTAATTCTTTTCCTCACACTGTGGATAAAGACTCCCTTCAACTTCCAGAAGGTAGGCAGGACTCCTTGCTTGATTTCTTTCTCTGAACTAATGCAAAGTCATCTTCCTTATTCTCTTTTCCTGCCCTGGGTTTCTCCTAGGTCTCTGCCTCATGAAGACGATGTTGGGTGAAGTGCCACACTTTGGTGTGTTCTGCAGTAGTTTTATTGCCAAAGGAATCAGGTTTGGGCCCTTTCAAGGTAAAGTGGTCAACACCAGTGAAGTCAAGACCTATGGAGACAATTCTCTGATGTGGGAGGTAAGTAAGTATGTTTTGGTGGATCTGCTGAAAGTGGGAAGGGAGATTGGCTGGGAACATTTTGGCATTTGCTGCTCTGGGAGAGTCCTGGTCAGGGAGAGGAGACATGCAGGACAGATATCTGCTGTTTGTGTTGCCTATAAAGGGAAGGAACAGTGGGTGTTCACTCCGCCAGCAAAGCATGAATTCTATATGTGCCTTGTGGTGCCTTAAGTCATTTTGGTCTGGAGATTAGCCATGGAATATACATTTAAAGAATTAATACATTGTGTTACACTTACAGATAAAACCAAATGCTTTAAATATCATAGGATCTGAAAGTATGCTAAAGGGAATTAAAATAAACAAATTTTAAAATTCAATATTATTCACCTGTAAAACTAGTCAAGGATTTTTAAAAACTGACGCTCAAGTTCTAGTGAGAGTGTGCAGGCACGTGCTGGTGGGACTGCAGTTTATTACAAGCAGGAGAAAACTATTTGTCAGAATGTATCAGATACCTCAAAATGTCCAAAATCCCTTGACCCTGAATTTCTACTTCTAGGAATATAGTTTAGGAAGAGAATCTGAAATCCCGGCTATGTGAAAGATGCTAATCACGAGGTTGTTTATAGTAACAGAACACTGGAGACAGTGAAATTACCAGCAGCATAAAAAGAAATTATCTATCAATATGCTTGGAAACTTTAGCGAGGATAAAATATAAAACTAATTGGTTGTCTTTAAATTGTGGAATTAAATATATCCTCTTTATTTTTCTACACCTTTGCTTATGAAATTAACATGTTCACTAGAGAAATTTGTGAATCAAGAAAATGATAAAAGAATCTTTAAAAATATTAAGATATCATATCATCTACAGGGATGTCCTTAAGCTAGTAAATCTACATAGGCTTAAGTAGATTTATATGCTACTTGTAATGATGTGGAAATCTATTTGGTGGACTCAAGTGTGAGATTTGGGTTATAAGTTTTAGTACATTTATAGGTTAGCCGAAAGAAAAGTACAGTGCAAACTTCATGTCTTCTTTCATTTAGATCTTTGAAGATGGTCATTTGAGCCACTTTATAGATGGAAAAGGAAGTACAGGGAATTGGATGTCCTATGTCAACTGTGCCCGCTTCCCCAAGGAGCAGAACCTAGTTGCTGTGCAGTGTCAAGGGCATATATTTTATGAGAGCTGCAAAGAGATCCACCAGAACCAAGAGCTCCTTGTGTGGTATGGAGACTGCTATGAGAAGTTTCTGGACATTCCCGTGAACCTTCAAGTCACAGAGCCTGGGAAGCAGCCATCTGGGTCCTCCGTAGGTGAGTGTCCACCTGTGCCTCGCCCAGCGAGGGCATCTTCTTATAGAAGGACTGGGTTCTTTCACACAAACCCTCCATGTGGCACTCCTTCCTCCCAAACACTGATGCAGGAGACTAAGCAGAGTGTGTCTCTAACCAGGGAGGCATTGCCCAGATGAAGGAAAGTGTCCTCATCTTTCCAAAGCTGCTGAAGCTGCCTCTATTCACAAAGACACCTTTTCTTCTTCCCCTTCACCCCTCCCCAAGAATAAAAGAAAAGTGAAATAAATGGATGTAACTTCTGCTGTAGGTGAACCAGTTTCTGATTCATCTCTGCCCACATAGCTGATGAAGCCAAAGCACTACAGCAGTGTTTTTCAAATGGTGGGTTGCATGGTTGCAATATGTTTATGGGGAGGGAAATCAATTTAGTGGTCGAGACCAGCATTAAATAAAAAAGAGAGAGAATTAGAATACAGTAGAATGGAAAATATTGATGGGACTCACTCACGTAAGAGTAAGCATTGTTTTGTGAAGTTTTTGTTTCAAATAAGTACATATGTGTATGTGGGTGTTAAGTATAAAATGTATTTCATACTGTGGGTCTCGGGCAAGTTTGAGAAATGTTGAGCTAAACTCTCATTCTCAGGCTTTAAGGTGGGTATGAATCCCCTGGGATCTTGAGAACAATCTTCCTACTCCCTGGAAAGGTGGATGGTGTAGGAGTGGGGGAGAGATGGTGGGATTATCTGTGGTCTGGAGCTTGGAGTGGTCTCATACTCAGCACCAAACCAAGTTTAAGTCTTTTTCGGTCACTTGCCAAAATGTACCAACTGCTTTTGAAATAAAAGTGAAAAATATATTTGCGAAAAATACGTGCTTTATAACTCACAAAATGTAATCATTGTCTGTCCTTTTGAGAAATGATTTAACATTATGTATCAGATTCTTAAAATATTCATAACCTCCGATATCTCAGTAATACTCTTCTGGAAATCTATCACTAAGAAATAGTCCAAAAGGAAAAAGCTTTGTCCACAAGGATTTTTACTATAGCACCACTCATATTAGTGAAAAATCACAAACAACCTAAATGTGCAATATTAGAATAACCGTTAAGAAAATGATGCTACAGGTTCAGCATCCCTAATCCGAAATGCTCTAAAATGTGAAACTTTATGAGCACCAACGAGACACCACAAGTCGAAAAATACTTAAGTACTTAACACAGACTTTTTTCATGTGAAAAATGATTTAAAATAGTGAATAAAATTACCTTCGGGCCATGTGTATAAGGTATGCATGAAACATAAATAAATTTTGTGTTTAGATCTTGGATCCCACCCCCAAGATATCTCACTATGTATATGAAATATCCCCAAATTGGAAAAAAAAAATCTGAACACTTTTGGTCCAAGACTTCTGGATAAGAGATAGTCAACCTGTATATCACTAGCACGGAATAGTATGCAGCTAACGGAGATTACAGTCATAACAAGCAACAGGGAAAACCCCAGTATGCAGTTAGCTGTGCTCCAATTCTGAACCAAGTGATATCTGACACTTACAGTGTTGTTAAGATGACACGAATGTTGAGCAGCAAGTAGGCAGGAACTTATAAACAACTTATTTTGTTGGGAAGAATTATGGATGAATTTCTTTTGTTTTTTGTTAATATGAATGGTTTGGATATGACAAAAAGAAAGAAAATCAAAAATTTCTCCCTCCTCTCAAAAGAAATGATTTTTTTGTCTCAAAAACTTTAAGGTCTTAAGTGAAGAGGGAAGGATCTGATGTGAGTGTGTTATTTGAATATGCTATCGTGCTGTGTGTGTGTGTGTGTGTGTGTGTGTGTTGGGGTGTGGAGGTGTGAAGAGATAGGGGAGGAGGAAGATTAGGGAACCAGATAAGATTAGGTTAAGATAAATTTCCAAAGACCTGAGCAGAAAATGTAGACAGCTGAACCCTAATTAGTAATGTCACTTTCATTTCTGTCTAAGCGGTTGTTCTTATGCAAACTCACTGTTGAGCCCTTATTCTGAATTTTGGTGTGCAGTTAGTACTTTGATTTGTAAAATCTCGGATCTTCTCTTCCTACCAGCAAGGGGATTCTGAGAGTATTAGCACCTCAATGAAAGTGATAGACATAGCTGGGCCTGGGATGGGCCTGGGCTAGGCTAGGGTTGGCAGTTGTCTTCCTGGTTATTTACTTAATGAATGGTTTATTTCCTTAGCCACCTGTTAAACGTGCCTGAGATGTAGTTGTCAACTAACAAAGCCCCTGATGGACAGCTTCCCTGCTGTCCCGGTGCTAAAAAGATTTCCATCTACAGACTCTTGCATAGACTCACCCCTGGCTCTTCTCCCTCCCTCCCTGGGGGCAAACAATGAGATCTCAGTGGTGCATTCATAGTCAAAGCTACTTTATCTCCTGGAATCCTGAGTGTCCTCAGCAGGGATGCTTTTGTAGGTGGCATCTCTTATCTCTCCTTCCCCCAACACATAGACACCCCTGGACCTCGGACCTCCTTTGCTAGAGTCCAGCTGCACCTTCTCTAACCTGTCTCTTCCTCCCTCCTCCATTGATCACAACAGATTTACCTTTCTCAGTCTTGCCTGTCACTCCGTGATGGTGTCACTCACATTGGTAAGACTCAGTAAGTGTTAGAATTCAATTAGTCATCACAGTAACCCTGTGTTTTAGGGAAGTCAAAATGTTTTCACTCTATACATGAAGATTCTAGCTCTGGAATCTTTCTCAAAAGTTTAGAGCAGTAAACTATAAAACTACAAGGGTGCCTGGAGCTCTGTAAATGGGGTCAGATGGAACAGCACTGGGAAGCCTAGAAAGTTAGCTGTGGGGGTGGTGGGGGACGGCCCGGTGACTGCTTCAAACTTGTAGCTCAGGCTAATTTTAAAAGCATAAAGGAAAGTAGATGTGCCTCCGTGTATTAACCTCATGCCTCAGTGTGTTAGCCTCATAACAGTGCCAGGCAGGAATGTGATCAAGAACTATAGGGTTGGGCAGGGCGAGGTGGCTCACGCCTGTAATCCTAGCACTCTGGGAGGCCGAGGCGGGAGGATCGCTCAAGGTCAGGAGTTTGAAACTAGCCTGAGCAAGAGCGAGACCCCATCTCTACTAAAAATGGAAACAAATTAATTGGCCAACTAAAAACATATATAAAAAATTATCCAGGCATGGTGGCACATGCCTGTAGTTCCAGCTACTCGGGAGGCTGAGGCAGGAGGATCGCTTGAGCCCGGGAGCTTGAGGTTGCTGTGAGCTAGGCTGACGCCACGGCACTCTAGCCCGGGCAACAGAGTGAGACTCTGTCTCAAAAAAAAAGAACAATAAGGTTGAACTGCTCTTAAATTGGACTGGGAGAAGGGTTTCTTCAGCAAACACATTTCAGGAAACATGGGAAGGAGAGCCTGTGAGTTATGGGTTAAGATATTTAACAGATGTAATAACACTGTACCACACGTAGACTCAGAACCCTAATTTGAACTAACTCACCATAAAATAATTAAATACGTATGTATGTTTATAAGTATTAAATATTTCTGTTAAGGAATAATAGTTAATCATTTAGATATAACAATGGCATTATGCTTTTTAAAAAGATGTTATCTTCTTAAAGTTACAGTTTGAGATATGTATGAATCAAATGATGAATTAGTGTTAAAATAATCCATTATGGTGAGAGGGGATATAAATGAAAACAAAACAATCAAAGCTTGGTGTCGGACACATAAGGATTTATTACACACTATTATTTTCACTTTGGTATATGTTTAAATTTTTCTGTAATAAAGGTTTTTTAAAAATCCTCTTGGAGGAAGTAAAAAGGATGGAAACCACTGAAAAGGCCACTGTGTTTGCTGTGTTCCACAGAGTCTGCAGAAAACTTTTGGTGCGAAAGATGTGGGAGACTGTTTGCCTACAGAGACTACAGAGACAAGCACCTCAAGTACACGCCCTGTGTGGACAAGGGTGATAGGAAATTTCCCTGTTCTCTCTGCAAACGATCCTTTGAGAAGCGGGACCGGCTCCGGATCCACATCCTTCACGTCCACGAGAAGCACAGGCCTCACAAGGTAAGACGAGGAGGGCCAAGAACACTGTCACACTCTGGTTCCAAACTCCTGAACACACGGTGAGAGACTCTAGGTGCCAACTGCATGGAAATGATGCTAGAGAGGACCGCCTCCCTGAAGGAGGTGACAGTGTTAAGGGATAGGCAGACATGAATAGCTGTAGTGACACATGTGATAGGATGGATGTACCAGGCAGAGGAGGAACATGAAGGAAGGAGTGTCCCCTGCTACCCAGACGCTTGGGTTATGAAAGGTGCATAGAGGAGGTAGTCTGAAGCTGAGTCTAGAAGCACAAATGGGCATCTGATTCATACTGGAGGCAGAGTTGGATACATGGGGAAAGGGTTGAGCCGTTCCAGGTAGGAGAGAGCCTGCATGTGACCTTAGGTAACTGCACCTTATTCAGGCATGGTCCAAAGAATGGAAGGCTTCTATGGCAGGCCAGGAGTTTTGTAAGGAAGAAAGCCAACGATGACATCAGGGAGCCATTTTCTGCTGTTTCAGACACCTGGTCTCTCTGCCAGGCTTGGTGCAAAAAAGTACAAAATACCCTTGGGCTTAATTAGAAAGAGGAGTTTAGCTCAGTGGTTCCTTCAACAGTGTTCTAGCCAACCTCTCTGCAGAGGCAGAGCAGTTCGAGACCCTTGAGCACTCTCCAGCCCTTTAAAAAAAAGAAAGAAAGAAAAAAAAAGATAAAGAGGAGGAGACTTGGGCACAGAGGAATTCTTGCTTGACTCTAGCCCTGTGGACATTACCTGCGGAAGCTACAACCTTGAGCTCCAGTTTTCCTAATTTGAAAACTGAGAGTAATTGTCATGAAATTGTCTTTATCTCACCCTTCCCAAGCTTTTAGAAAAATCACATTCAATCACTATATTATACTCCTGTAAAGTTTGAGTGCTTTTATAATTATCGTGTATTATTTGTGTAATTCTCAAAGGAATTTAAAACAATAAGACTGTAAAATTATTTCTTGCCTATTAGACTGACAAAAGTAAAAAATTAAACTATCCAACATTCTGATAGAGAAAAGTTGGAGACTACACATTCATCAACACAGAATTGATTACATAAATTATGGCTTATTGGCCAGGCACTGTGGATCTCACCTGTAATCCCAGCTCTTTGGGAGACCCATGTTGGAGAATGGCTTTTGTATGTTGTGTATAATGTTTTACTATAAGTGAAAAAACATTTGAAATGAAACATATTAAACTGTTAACTGTAGTTCTAGGAATGTGAGAGTGAAGAATGATTTTTTTTTTTTTTTTTTTGAGACAGAGTCTCACTCTGTTGCCCGGGCTAGAGTGCCGTGGCGTCAGCCTAGTTCACAGCAACCTCAAGCTCCTGGGCTCAAGCAATCCTTCTGCCTCAGCCTCCCGAGTAGCTGGGACTACAGGCATGCGCCACCATGCCCGGCTAATTTTTTCTATATATTTTTAGTTGGCCAATTAATTTCTTTCTATTTTTAGCAGAGAGGGGGTCTCGCTCTTGGTCAGGCTGGTTTCGAACTCCTGACCTTGAGCGATCCACCCGCCTCGGCCTCCCAGAGTGCTAGGATTACAGGCGTGAGCCACCGCGCCCGGCCTGTGAATATTCTTAATATCACTGAACTGTATACTTTAAAATGGTTAAGATGGTAAATTTTACATTCTGTATATTTTACCACAATTAAAAATTGAAAAAATAAAGATAAAAAGATGATAATTACTTCTGGCAGTAGGAGAGGTAGGGAGGAAAGCTCGGTGGTGCTGGCGGTGGGGAAACCGTAAGATTAGATATTTGCTGATTATCAAGGTCCTAGCTTTGTTGTGGGTGGCAGGTTTGCAGGTACTTATTATTATTATAAGTAAATAAGTAAATGGATGGATAGATGGGAAGGAAGGGAAGGGAGGAAAGGGAAATGGAGGGAGGGAACAGGAATGCAAGAGAAAGACAAAATGCAGGACATGCATGGACCAACGATGAGAGAGAGTCATAACCCAAGGATTATGATTAAGCCAATGTTGTGCACCTGAGGTCCAAAAATACAAGGACATCTGTACCAATAGGTCAAAGGAATCCTACATCATCCAAGCTGAAATGGACCTCAGAAATCTCACTGAATTCCATCATTCAATGTAATATGAAAAGTGATGCAGAGGTAGATAAGAAATGTGAGTGAAGCTCAGGGGTGTCTAGTGGTCTCTAAGGTCACATTGCTACCTGCATTCTAATCCTTTCCCAGCCTTATTTGTCAGGAAAGGAAGCACCAATGAAGGAAAGTGAAAACAGACATCCATTCCTACATTAACCATCCCTTTAATCCTTACAACATCCCTGTACAGGAGACAGCAACATCCTGATTTCACACATTAGAAATCTGAAGCCCAGTGGTGTTGTTAATAGCTTGTCCAGGGTTTCTCAGCCAGTGAGTGGCAGAGCCAAAACTCAAACCCAGGCTGGTGGAACCCACAGTCCTTTATGACATGCTGAAACCTGGTTCACGGCAATACAGTGACATTTCAACCAATACTTGGTGAAAGGCCCCGTGAAGACACAAAGATGAGCGAATGACACAGGGATTTCTTTTAAAAGTCCCCTTTGTGATTATCTTAGAAAATTGTTGTTATTCCCAAGGGAAAAAGAAGTGTGAAAACCATACTGGCTGTATTTAATTTGCATATTCAATACATCTTTGTTTTAAAATATACCATGAAGCAGAGACACATTGGTACCGGTCAACATGACCTAGCTAGAGACGTTTTGGTTTATGAAACATCTCTAAGGAAGCTGAAGCAGGAACGCCATAGCAACTGGCTCCCAGCCCTGTGAGTAGGACCTGGGAAGAAATCCCCGCCCCCAACACCTTTTCCTTGCTCATGCAACCAAATGAGCCATTTTTAAGGACTGGGGTAGAGCATTAAATTTGGTCAACATTTGTGGAGGGACTTGGGGACCAGCTAGTTCAATCAGCCTGAAGTCACTGGAGCGAAGACGTAACCCTGGTCCTCAAAGACGTTATCAATATGATGGGAGAATGGTATTCTTAATTCCTTGTATTTGGTTGGCTAAACCCAGAACTCTGGTTAAATCTGCCTCTCTATCTACTCTGTGCCTACGCATGTGGAGCTGGACACAGCTGGGGAAATACATAACCTCTGCGCTGTCTGGTCTCACTTTAAATGCATGCTCTGGATCTCCCGTGGGCCCTTCATGGCATCTGACAATCGTATATATCTCTCCCTCGTCAGCTCCCCCAGACAGCCATTCATCCCTTCCCCTTTCCTCTGAAGCCTATAACATCTCCTTCTCCCTTCTTGTTTCCTGTGTTTTAATTTTTATTACAGAAGTAGAAAAAGTATCATGACTCTTCTACACGTAGGCACATCAGCCAACTTCAACAATTAGGGACCCAAAACCAATAACACATGATCTACACCCCTCCCTTCTCCCCACCTCTCCAAGGATTATTTTGGAGCAAATCCGTGTCATTGTCTAATTTCATCTATAGCTATTTCAGCATCTACGTCTAAATGACAACGGCCCTTTATAAAACATAACCTCAACATCATCACACCGCGAAAATTAGTCATTTTTAATATTATCAAATATCCAGTGTCCACATTTCCAATTGTCTCGTAAATGTCTTATTTTTTTTTGCTGTTTGTTGGAATCAGAATCCCAATAAGGGCCACGCGTTAGCTGGTATGCGTATTACACCTCTTTCATTCTATAAGTTCTCTTTTCTTCCTTTACACGTGCTGAGATTCACCCCAACCTAAAGAGCCTTCCCTGGCCCCCACCGTCCCCTCAGGCCACTGCCCTATTTCTCTTCCCTTTACAAGAAAACTGCTTAGACTCCCCATCGCCAGGGGAGGTGTTGGGAAGGAAGGGTTCCGTTTTCGCCAAGGGCAGGCAAATACACCGTATGCTACACAGACAGTACTCCGGAACTTCAGCTGGAAGGCGTGGCTGTTCTCTAGAGGCAGGAACTGGCTCATGTGTTGCCGGTTGGTGCCACCGGCCTTGGCCGTGCAGTGGAGCTGGCTCTGCCCCTCCCTGCCTCTCTACTCTCTACCCCTTCTGGCCCCATAAGCACGCAGAGGGACAGGACGCAGGGCTGGCTTAGCAGCCCTGGATGAGCAACACAGTGCTCTGCTCTCACAATTAATCCTCTTACTGTTTAATGGCAGGAAAAATAAAAAGGCTCTTCCTGGGAGAGAAGACTACCTTATTTTTTCAGATAATAAGAGTTATCTACATAAGTTAGAGTGTCCCCTTTCATGCCATGTCTCCTAAGATACTTGTTGGGGGTGGGGGGAATCTGTGCTCAAACGGAGCTCATATCTCCTCTTGGCTCATGGGTTTTATTATTTTATTCCAAATTTAATCATCTTGTTTTATTTAAGCCATTTTATTGTAGGATTCTTCCAATCCTAAATAATACAGAAATGTATTAAAAAATTATATCATGTGTATAGTCAGTCTTCTTAACGACCTCAATGTAGGGATTCAGAAATTAGATTGTCCTGAAATTAAATTCAGGGCTTTAGAATTAGAGAACTAATAAGAATCCCAGCTCTTACCAGTGAGTACTAGCTGTGTGACCTTGGGCAAATTACGCAACCTGTCTGAGCTTTGGTTTCCTTATCTATAAATTGGGGACAGTATTTCTCTTCCCTTTTTCGACATCCCTGGATCTAAATTCTTTCTCCCGGTTTCCAGGCCTTCCTCCATCTGGCCCTGCTTCTGCTCTGACGACACTGGACTTCACAGTCCCGGCCTGCCCACAGGCTGCCTGGAATTCGCTCCACTCCACCCTCCACTTGTTGTGTCTTTCTTGGCGCATGCATCCCATCTCAGCTGAAAAGTCGCTTCCTTGGAAAGGCCTTCCTGGACGCCCTAGCCTAGACCAAGCTAAATCCCAGTCTGCTGGCCAGTGCTGCTCCAACTTCGACGTGCACACGAATGAATCATCCTGTGACCTTAAAATGCAGCATGTTCAGATTTAATGTGTCTGGGTGGGGCCCTATGCTCGGGATTTCTAACACGCTCCAGGTGATCGGATGCTGCTGGAAGGAGAACCTTTGAGAGTGCCAAGGCTCCCTTGCACATCGTGATTCCTCATTTAATGCTATCTGCCTTTCCTGCCAGACTCATGCCCCTGACTGTTCTTTGCCCTATCTCGGCCCCTAGCACAGCAACTGGCTGAGACTCAAGAAATGTTTGATGATTATATACCGATTATAGCTTCTTAAGGCAAGAATCATGTCTTTTACTTCTTTTCTACCTTGACTAGTTCCTAGAATGGTCCTGGACACAAAACCAAGGCCCGGAAAGTGTTTGTTGAATGAATGACTAAAGGAACAAATGAATGCGAGACCCTGGCCCACGGCCCTTTATGAGTGTACCATATGCATCGATCGGCACAGTGAATATATCACACCAGCCTTTCATACAAACCCAAACTCACTCTTTTACCAATTTCTACTTGTGGTTAGGGACACAGAGTTTAAACACAAATAACAGGGACTAAAGGGTTACTGAGCAGTCCTCAGAGCAAACAAACAAGTGACAGCCCAGGAAGGAGGGTTATTGTTTTAAAAATTATTTCCTTAGTCCTCAAAGAACTGGAACAAAGCAGGATTGTGCTGGCTGCCTCCCCTGCAAGAATTCACATTCTAGGCCAGTCTAAATGCCAGTCTAAATGCTACTCAGAATACAGTCACTAACCCCAACGAGCAGCAGCCACAGGCGGGGGCTGCAATGTTCCCCTTCCCACTGGTCTTGCGGCGACTTCAGGCAACACACCTCGGTTCTCTGCGTTCAGCTCTTCTGATGACCCCGACCCCGCTTCCTCCCTCCGTATTGTTCCTTTTGGCCCCCTCCTTTCAGGCCAGAGAGTGGGCAGAGCTGTTTGCAGTCCAGAAGCTTCTAAACAAAATCATCTCGGGAAACCAAAAGATCGGGCACCTATCCCATTTGCAGAACCAATTCCTTTCATTCTCAAACTCCTACAGATTAGGGAAGAAATTAGAAACCCAGAGAGGACACCCGACACTGAAGATCCTGTATCTCCCAAGATGATGATTATGGGGTCATTTACATAAAGGAGGCTGGACACATATTAATAGAGGCTCAAATTCAAATACGGGGTCTTAAGGACTTAAAAAATGAGGACTCTATAAATACTGGTTTGAAAATATAGCACTGAAAAGTAACAATGTGGTATTTAAACAATGCCCCAGGGTACACTATCAATCAGAGATATTACCACGAAGTAAACATCTAAAGCCAAATGAATAGGTCACATGTTCCAGTCCCCAGGCGATGCATTTCTAGAGCCCACACCTTAAAGTCCATCTTTGTAAGCTGAAATCCCAACTGCCCACTGTCATGGTCACTCCAGCCACATTGTCACCAGCAAAAATCAGGGAGTGAATGAATAAGGGCAGTGAGAAAGGACGCACACATCCTCTGCTAGGCTGTACCGAAAGCACAGAGATGTTCCTTTGGGGAATAAAAAGATGAACAGCACACGGCCCACTGTGGAATCTCTCCCTCCTTTCCTTCAGCAGTTGCGGAGCACAAGGCCCCGTTGCCAGATCACATCTCGGTCCTCCTCCAAGGTTCTGCTTCCTTTCCCTGCACTCCCTGCACGGGCATGTCCCAGGGTCTCGCTCTCAACGACGTTCTTAGTCTCCACAATCCAGCCTCCCCAGAGAATCTCAGGGGGAAATTTCGGAAAAATTACACACATGTAATTTAAGATTCTCTAGTAATCATATTAAAGATGGAAAAAGAAACAGGTGAAATCAGCTTTAGTGATATATTTTGTTTAACCCAAATTTAAAATATTATCGACTTGCAATCGGCATATAAAAACGATTCATGAGCGCGTTCACATTAGACATAGTTATTGAGTCTTCAAGATCCGGTGTGTAGTTCATATTCACAGCACATCTCAATGCAGGCCGGCCGCCTTTCAAGCGCTCGACAGTCACATGTGGCTAGTGGGCACCGTACTGGACAGCACAGTCTGGACCCGCCAGCTGACAGCGGCACCTGCCAGATACGCGGGGCCGTCTCAGATCGTCCGGCCGCGTCTGGGCCACCAGATGACTGCGGGTACGTGAGTGACTCCTAGCGTTACCATCAGAAGAACTTCCCAACTGAGCGAAGTTTAAATTGGGCTCAGAGAATCATAAATAAATAAAACGGTTGTTTTAAGCTGCTAAATTTGGGGGTGGCTTGTTACACAATAATAGATAATGGATACAGTACCAGACAGTGTTGCTACATTTGCTGAAATACTGAAAGTCACGAGAGTCTTAAGGGGTCTATTCGGAGCGGGTAAAGAAGGGTGAAGCTAACTTAGCAAAGGTGAGACAAGGCAGGGCCTGTTCCGGCAGCCCAGGCATGAACCACCAGAAACACAGAGGAGCTAGTGTCCAGTGGGACAAACCTCTGACCAACGGGAAAGGGTGGCCCTTCTTGTCCTGATGGGCTGTCCCGAGGGACAGTCCATTTACAGTCCTGGAAGCCTGGGCCGCTGTGGCTGGGCTTGATACCACGAGGTGTCCGTTCTCACCTGGGCTCACCTGTCTCCCGGCCTCTCTTGCCGTTCCCTTCGCTCCTGCTGTCCGGGATCGCACTCCCCGATAGAGCTGAAGCTCATACACCTCGGCCTGAGGCTCTGCTTTCTAGGGGCTCCAGGCCAACATGTCCAGCAACTTAGGACCCTGTCGGGGAAGAGATCTTGAGGTTCTACCCTCAAATACAACTTCAGGCACCTTACGTCCAGCCGCTCCAACAGAGACCCAAATTCCTGGCTCTCCGTTGCAGTCACACCTTCTCTGGCCATCCCACTACCCTTGTCCCCGAAGGCCTGTCTCGCTACCCGGGCACCAGACCACCAGGCAGGTAGCAGGAGACCCACGCCACTGTCACTCCCTCTTCCACCTCTCCTTTACAAAGTGCCCCATGCTTTCCAAGGACACAGGCGTTGTTTTTCTCAATTACCTTTACTTATGCTAAAGTGCTCCCCTTCTCCCTGTCTCCTGACTTGTCTTCATACCTAGTTTGGGAGCGAGGGCTTAAGTTTCACACGCTGACTTTATTCACCTATAAAATGATGGGGTTGGCTGCCCCCCGCCCCCGGCCTGCCTTGTTTTGCTGCCTAGATTTCTGTGCGGAGCAGTCTGGTTTGGGGGCTCTGGGAAGGCACACGCCAGGTTGCACACGGCTCTGTCCCCACCGGCTGCTGCAGCGTGAACACGGGCTACGCAAACGTGAGCTTGGATGAATGGAAGGAAGAAGGGACGGGTGTTACCAAGGAGGCATCTCACGGCCTCCATCTCAGGGGATTTAAAAGGATGCATAACTCTTCCCGAAGGTCTCCCACCAGGCAAGTCAGCCAGCGTGCTGTCTCCCCTCCACAGACGGCACCAGGGAGCTCTCAGGGACGGTGGGGGGGGGGCCTGCAAAGACCTGTCTCGTCTCATCTGCTGACTCCATTACAGCCTTGAGGACATAAACGTCATCCCGGTTTCACACACAGAGCAGCGGGAAAGGGAAGTCGCCTGCCGGAGGGGGATTAGCCTTTGAAGCAGAAGCCCGGTGCCGGGATAAGGTGCTCTCTCATCACAAGCAGCCGCAAGTATTGATGTTAATTCTACAAATTTGTGCCCGGAAGACCCGATGACAGCTCCCAGCCGCCAGATAAATGTCACCCATTACCGCCCGTACATTTGCCTTCTCTGATTGTTTCTGGAGTCTCTTAGAAGCCTCGTTCTAACCTGAGGAGCGGAAACAAGGGTCATAAACTCTGGGGGCGGATGTCTGGACTCCTCCTTCAGGGGGCAATGGCCTGGAGGAAGAGAAACACAGAGTCCTTGATCTGAGAAGACATTTACCAACAGGTGGAGACAATGCAGGTAAAAGTGAACTGCAAACCCTGAAACCACCCAGAAAGGCGGTGTCCTCTGTTGTCACTCAACAACCACTCGACACTGTTTCGACCCCACAGGAATTCTGAGGATTAATTACTACCTCTGCTTCCCACCGGGATAATGGAGCACTTGTCCTGGACCAAGAGAGTAATTTCTGATGACATGAATATTAGGTGTCACGCTGCCTTGAAAACATTTTTCCAAGATAACCATCCACTCGGTTCACCGATCCTGAGAAAGGTGGCGAGGTGATGCCGATACACTCCTTATGAGGGTTCTGCACTCCGCTGCTCTTGGTTTGACTTCATTGACAGGAAGATTTTGTAAGTCACCCAGGAAAAGAATGCTGTATAATCTTCATTTTCCTTACACTTAAAAAAATAATAATAATTTTGGAGTTTCATAGTATCCCCTGGAGTCAGCTGAAGAGACGTTTGGGTTTCTGCAGACCGAGGCTGGAATCTCGAGTTGACAAATCCAGAGCCTGGTCCCTCTTCTTCCCCTTCAGCCCCCGACACTGCTG
>CAUYPO010051904.1:0-47632 GCA_963574435.1 Cheirogaleus major
TTCCAGGTGGGACCCCAAAAAGTATGTATAAGGCAGAATGTGGATAATGCAAAACTTAGGCTTGTAAAACAATAGCCTCCCTCCCTGATGGAGACCAAGGCTGTCCCTCCCAGCTCTCCTGATAAGGACGACACCAGAGCAGAAGGATGGATGCGACTACTAAAAAAATAGAAAGAAATTAATTGGCCAACTAAAAATATATAGAAAAAATTAGCCGGGCATGGTGGCGCATGCCTGTAGTCCCAGCCACTCGGGAGGTTGAGGCAGGAGGATCGCTTGAGCCTAGGAGTGTGAGGTTGCTGTGAGCTAAGCTGACACCATGGCACTCTAGCCCAGGCAACAGAGACTCTGCCTCAAAAAAAAAAAAAAAGAACTGCTGGACATGGGCTGCAAAGGTAACTCTGAGCTTCCTAGCAATGAAAACAAAAAGAGAAATACAGTCCATTAAAACAAATAACCATTTAGGAGGAGCTCAGTTTTTCTTTCCACTAAGCCTTGAAAGGAATTTCTCCTGAGCATTCTCTTAAAGGGGAGGCTGAGGAGGGAAGTCATTACTGTCAATACATCATTTACATATTTAAAAAGCAGCTTCACATTGTACCCCCAGGGCAGTCTGAGGACTCACCACCCAAGTATAACTCTCTGAAAGGAGTTTGCCAGGAAGTGGCAGTGTTCAAACCTGCAGCTTTCTGACAGACGAGCCTGATCCGGAGCTTAAGGCACCTGGAGCAGCGGTTCTGACGTGCTGCTGCCCGTACCCAGGGCTCTGCAGGGCTCTCGGGTCTGCAGGTGGCGTGTGGAGGCCGTCTCACTGAGCTCCCGGCCAACTCGTCCACCTTACTCACGGCATCTCGGTTTTTCTGTATTTATATACTAGAGTTTGGGGTCAGCTGTTTGACAAAAGGGTTTTACATCAAAAACTGAAGTTTAAAAACCTGTCATGAATAATATTTCTCTTCACTGAGCTTTTGGTAAGCATTTGCTGGTAGAATTTAAATTCATATTTAAATTTTTTGGGCAAACACTTAGGTTTTCTTTCTTAGGTATATACCTGGAAGACAGGCACCCGAACAAGTACACATACATGCATGTGCAGCTTAGGTATATACCTAGAAGACAGGCACCCAAACAAGTACACATACATGCATGTGCAGCTCAGGTATATACCTGGAAGACAGGCACCCGAGCAAGTACACATACATGATGCTCAGAGCAGCACTGCTCACAATAGCCAAGATGTGGAAACGGTCAAAATATTCATCAGTAGATGAATGGATAAAAAATTGGGGTAGACACATACAATGCAATACCATTCAGTCATAAAAAGGAATGATGTTCCGATACATGCTACAATCTGGATGAACCTCCAAAACAGTATGTTAAGTGAAAGAATCCAGACATAAAGCTTCACATAGTTATGATTCCATCTATATGAAATTTCCAGAATAGGCAAATCCATAGGGACAGGGTGGCGACTGGGGAGAACTGCCCAATGAGTGCAGGGTTTCATTTTGGAATGATGGAAATCTGGTGCTCGGCAGAGGCGGCAGTGCGCGGCACTGTGGATGTGCTGCCGCCGAACCGCATGCTCTCACGATTACTTCATGTTATGTGAATTTCACTTCAGTAAATTAAACAAGGAACATCATTAATCTTGCCAACTAAAGACCATTTCACGACTGGACGATCAACCAGGCTGAGGGGAGGACTGGCGCCCGCACAGAGACGAAGGACCAGCAACACGCGTGCCCCTGGGACATGGCTGAGGGGCAGCCGTGAGCGAGCGCTGCTCTGTCATGTGAGTGTTCCTGCCACGGCGTACACTGCTCTTGCGTCTTTAGCACCTGGCGCAATCAGCACTGCACACCACGAAACGCCAACTGGTCGACCAGACCACACATACGTGTAGGTCTCTGTTATGTGGAATCCACGATTCGTCTATTTCACAAACCCCAATATGTAACTAATTCCTTAACTCCCCCACCCCCACCCCATATGATCAATTCATTCATCCTTGTCTGCTTTTTTTCAATTTCTAGCAAAGGATTAATGAGAACAAATCTTTCCTGCCAAGGACCCTAGGGGGTGTTTGGTAGAATTTGGCCTCCCCTCAGTGGAATTACTTCACGAGCTCAGACTCATCTTTGTCTTGTTCTTTCCTGATAGATTAAAGATCAGTCCCAGCCCTTTTTCTGATGGTCCTCAAAGTAGTCCCTGGGTATTTGGTCTTCACCCATGAGACAACGTATTTTAGTTTTTCACCCATCCATCCCATTGATGTTTACTGAATGCTGAGTGCCTGTCATATGCCAGGCACTATGCCAGGCTGCAGCTGGGGACACAGCTGTGGACATGCAGCAGGGCTCCCCTGGAGAGGGACAGAGACACTGGCCACAATTACAAGTGTGCTGGGCTTTGACAGGGGGTCTGTGGGGTGCTTTGGGAGTGCTTTCTGGTGGAATAACCAGGTCTGGGGGCTCAGGGAAGGTCCCCCAGCTTGAGGGATTCACTAGGCGAAGATAAAAGATTAGATCAGTAGGAGCCGGCATGGAGAAGGGCTCCTCCAGGGCTGTCCTGGCCATGACTCCTACCTGGGCCGAGAGCAGGTCAGGACATCTAACCCCATGGGAAACCAGGGGAACCAGTGCTCTCGTACCCATGCTGCCCACGGGCCAACGCTAGGACTTCCTCAAAAGCCTTTCCACTGTAGCTACGTCTCTGCTCTGCTAGGCCCTTTACCTAGCCCTCCCTCACCACTCCTCCCCCAAGCTCCCTTTCTCAGTATCCCTGGGTGTCATTTTCAGCTTTTGGGGGCCTAAGGATGCCTCTTGAAAATGTGAAATTCATGGACACTCTTCCTGAAGAGAAAAGCACACACTCACAGAATACTGCCTACAAGATCAGGGAATTCATGGAACCCCGGAAGCCCATCCCTGGATGACCCCTGCCCTCTGGGAGTCCATGGGCTCAGGACTGGGAGGGCCTGACCATAGCCCAGGAGCCTCTCTCGCTCCATGAGGCCTGGCCACCAGCAGTGCCCCTCAGCTGGCCTGCAACGTGCCCGTCCTGCTCAAGGCACAGGCTCCACCCGACAGCACTCTGGGCAGCGCTCTGCCTCCTGGACACCAATGTTCTGTCCAGGCCCCTTAGTGCTTGCTCCACCTGATCGCACCTCTCTTCCTCGCTCTCCTAGGTCTGTACCTGCATCGTCATTCTTCCTCCAGATGCCTGTCCCTCTGGCCCCTGCCTCTCTTTCTCTCCAGAGTCCTTCTGCCACCTAGGTGTCCCCTTCCATGGTACAGCTCCCTCAGCACCTCCCTTTGGGGCACCTGAGAGTCTCAGAAGCTGCTGGGGAAGAGGCTCTGGGCAGGATTCTGGCTGAGCAGAAGCTTCTGACAGGCAGTTTGATTCCTTTCCCGTGGGGCGCAATCAAGTTCAGCAAAGCTGCCCAAGGGTGAGAGAGCAGCTGGTGCCAGATAAGGCCTTCAGCAATAAAGCTCCTGACATGCAGAAAGATGACAGGACAGAATTCTTTAAAAGTCATTTTAAAATATGCTTTGGTAGCTCCTGCTCTCATTGTAGTCACTCCAGCAACATGTGGGTCCAAAAAGTCCGTATTTACTCACTGCCCCTTTCAATTAGACAGAGGCCATTTCCACTCCCTGTTAGGTGGGCACCGCACCTGACAATATTGGTGCTTCCTCAGAATGGAGGCTTCTGGAGGGTAGGAAAATATGTTTCACTGGCTCTCTTCAGGGCCATATAGGTGAAGATGTGTTTCATAAATACTAGCCACATCTTTGGGGCCTACTCTCTGGAGGTCTATGCTTTAATGCAAACGACACTGACCTGGCAATGTATGGACTGCTTGGGAGCTGCCTTAATGCTAGATCGTGAAGGCCTTGATTATGTTAAAAAGCGTGGACTGCTCACAGCAGGGGATGGGTTAGGCTTATGGCAGAGACCGCTAGTTGCTTATAACATTTCCCCCTTACTCATTAGTAATGGAACCTTGGTTTTGTTTTTGTTTCTTCAATTTTTTATCTTGAGATAACTACAGATTTATATGCAATTGTAAGGAATAATTGTAAGGAATAATATAGACAGACCCATGTACCCTTCACCCAGTTTCCCCCAATGGAAATATCTTGTAAAACTACAGTGCAAAACAATCACGCCAGGAAACGGGCAGTGATGCAATCCAACGGCAGTTCAATCCCACCAGTTTCACATGAACACATGCGTGTGTGCTGGTATATTCAGCTCTATGCGATTTTACCACATGTAGATTTGCGACCACCACCACAGCCAAGATATCAACCAGATCCATCACGAAGATCCCTGGTGCTGCCTGAGAATCACAGTCACCTCCCTCCCTCCCCACTCCCTGACAGCCATCAATCCAGTACCCGTTTCTATGATTTTGCCATTTCAAGAGAGTTATATAAATTGAATCATGTAGTACTGTATGTAACCTTTTGAAAGAACCTCAATTTTTTGTTTGGCATATTGCCATCCAGAAGAAAGAATTATATTTCCCAGCTTCCCTGTATCTAGTGTGGCCTTATGACCAAATTCTGACACAATCAGGATTTAAGTGGAAGTGTTATTTGGGTCTCTTGGGAAGGCTGCTTACAGGGAGCTGACTCTGATGGAAGAGTGCCCCCTTTTGGCTCTTCTGCTTTTTCTCCTGGCTGGTACCAGGATGTGATGGCTAGAGTCTAGCAGCCTTATTTAGCCATGAGGTAGCCTTGATGATAAAGAGAGAGCCATGTTCCAAGAATTGAAACAGAAAGCTAGGACCCTGGGATCCTAATGACACCATGGAGCTGTTTTATCAGCTCTGCTCTGTTCATGGCCAAACTTCCTTTAAGTGAAAGAAAAGTAGATTTCTATCTTGTTATAGCTAACTGAACCTTATCTTAACTAAAACAAATGTTTTAGGTTTTTAAACAGAGGAGAAGCTTGCTCAGAGCAATGTTTTAGGACAGTGGCTCTCAAACTTTAGTATGTGGCCAAATTATCCAACACAGATTGCTGGGCCCTGCCCAAAGAGTTTCTGAATCAGCAGGTTTGAAGTGGGGCCTAAGAATGAGTATTTATAGCAAGTTCCCAGGTGATGAAGCTGCTGTTCTACTTTAAGAACCACTTCTTTGGACACTCTTGGCAGCAGAGTAGACAATGGTCTGGAGGCATAAAGACTGGAAAAGATGCTCTGGAGGAGGAGGAAGGTGACCAAATGATGTCTACCAGTGCAGTGAGACCTAAGGGTAGGGTAGGAGGAACTCAAAGGAGATGGATGTGAGAGCCTCAGGGACAGCAGAGTGACAGGACCTGCGGGATGGCCAGATATGAGCAGAGGAAAGGAAAGTGCCAGAGGTGGCTGTAGGTTTTTGAACCTGGGGATCAGAGAATGACAGGACTGCTAACAGAAAGACAAGTCTAGAGGAGTTGCTTTTTATAGGGGAGCAGTTTAATTTTGGCCTTGATATTCAACAAAGTTGGAATGCAAAATAAGAGGAGACGTTTGGGCAAGAGACTGTGACCTCGCAGCTGTCCACTTAGAGAGGTCATTTGGAGCAGAAGCCAAGGCAGGCGTGGACTGAAGGAAGGAGCACAGCTACACAACGACAGACCAAAGATACAAGAAAAAAGGGGCAGGGACGGCACAAGGCCCTGAATGAGGAAGGAGAGGGTGGTGTGGAAGCGCAGGCCAGAGGGACACTTTGGAGACAAAACAAGGAGGGAAGAGAGAAACTTTGCAAAGGACAGAACAAAAGTGACAGCAGCTCCCATAGGAGTACCTCAGTGAGGCCCGGAGACCAGAGAGGTAAGGTTACCGGACTTTGGGCATCTGACGGCGGGGCAAAACCCCAGTGCGGGGTGAGGGCTACGATTTCAGTGATTTAAGCAACAGTCTTGAGCTAGTTCTGATATTTAAGATAAACAAAAAAATTCCCAAAGCTCAGTTCTTTTTTTTTTTTTGAGACAGAGTCTCACTCTGTCGCCCAGGCTAGAGTGAGTGCCGTGGTGTCAGCCTAGCTCACAGCAACCTCAAACTCCTGGGCTCAAGCGATCCTCCTGCCTCAGCCTCCCAAGTAGCTAGGACTACAGGCATGTGCCACCGTGCCTGGCTAATTTTTTCTATATCTTTTTAGTTGGCCAATTAATTTCTTTCTATTTATAGTAGAGACAGGGTCTCGCTCTTGCTCAGGCTGGTTTCAAACTCCTGACCTTCAGCGATCCGCCCGTCTCGGCCTCCCAGAGTGCTAGGATTACAGGCGTGAGCCACCGCGCCCGGCCAAAGCTCAGTTCTTGAACCAATATTATTAACTACCTGCAACACTCCTCACCACAGATCTCAAACCTGGCCCAGAGTCCCGGCGCTCTGCTGGCACCTCCCTTGCCTGAGTGGCTCTGCTGGAATGCCCTCAGTGCATCTCCGCAATGCCCGCCCTGCCACCAGCACTGATTCCCTGCATTTCAGGATCTTCAGTTGGGTGTTGTAAAATGAAAATAAAACCATAAGCCCTGCAACCAGGAGAACGGACCCCCTCTTGGCCAAGGAGATCTCAGAGAAACCTGAGGGAGAAACTGAAGCAGAAAGCAAATTTGACCCAGAAATAGAAATGGAAGCAGAGAGACTGGCTAAGAGGAAGTGTCCGGACCATGGGCTCGATTTGAGCACTTATTGCCAGGAAGATAGGCAGCTCATCTGTGTCCTGTGTCCAGTCATTGGGGCTCACCAGGGCCACCGACTCTCCACCCTAGAAGAAGCCTTCAAAGAACTAAGAAGCAAAGACTCAGGTGGATTCAAGGCAGCTATGATAGAGTTGGTGGAAAGGTTAAAGTTCAAGAGCTCAGACCCTAAGGTAACTTGGGACCAGATGAAGGTGTTTATACAGCAGGAATTTAAGAAAGTTCAGAAAGTGATTGCTGATGAAGAGCAGAAGGAAGCAATGGCCACAGCTCATGTGACTGAGATATTGGCAGACATCCAATCCCACATGGATAGGTTGATGACTCAGATGGCCCAAGCCAAGGAACAACTTGATACCTCTCATGAATCAGCTGAGTCAAAGGCAGAGGGCGATGAGGAAGGACCCAGTGGTGCCAGTGAAGAAGAGGACACATGAAGGCTTGCCGTCCCCAGTGGAAAATCATCCCCTCCCCTGTGTGTATGTGACAGCGTGTATGTCACGGCTTCTGATTTCTGTGAAAGCTGCTCAGCAACAAACGCACTTGCACCGGACACATCCCCAGACCCGCAGCAGGTACATGCTCCGCTCCACCAGAGGACCAGTTTTATGCTCGCTGACTGTGTGCTTCTCACTCTCTTGTTGTGTTAGGTCAAGGAAAAGAGCCCCTTTGAACAACAAGGAGCAATTAAGAAGGGTCCTTCAGGCAATTCTTCAATGGCTATTTCGAACTTGCTCAGGAAAGCCAACCCCCCCCCCCATATTGTTTAACCAAACTATTGCTTCCTTGGGAAGGATCTGGAATAATCTTAAAGGGAAATCAGAGTTTTTTCCCTACCTGCTAACAAAAACCCCACTTTGTTCATATTGAAGCATGAAATAAATGATGGCAAGGTAGGGCCGAATTGAAAAAAAAAAAAGTAATATCTTTGATATGTGCATTTGTTGCTTAAAGTATTGTTGTTAAAATGTGATTAGCTCTGGCCTTTTACAGTGCTTAGTGGGATAAACTAGTAAGATTTCCTATAAAAGAGACCAGTTAAACATGTGCATAAACTACAGAAGTAGTATAACAAACTATTCTAAAATTATTGTTTTTCTACTTAAAATATTTTCCTAGGACAGTTGTAAAAACAGGTTAAATCCGATAAAGTTTGATTTTTTTTGTAACCAGAGATGATTTTTATAACTGAAATAACATTTCAGCAAAACAAAACATTCTGAATACCAATATTTGATAAAAGGTCGCCTTGTATAATTTCTGCAACTTATACTTGTTCTCGAAAAGGAGTAATGCCACAATGATAAGAGACTTTTAAGCAAATCTTAAAAAAAAAAAAAAGAATCTCTAAATCCATTTATGACTCATTGACCCCCTTGCTTCGAGATATCCTGCCTTTCTGGCCAAAGCAATATATACCTTCTATGTATTGATTATGTCTTTGCCTGTAACTCCCTGAAATATATAAAACTAAACTGTAATCTGACCACTTACTCAAGGTTTCTTGTGTTTGTGTTTTCTCTGGGCCACAGTCACTCATATTGGCTCAGAATAAACCTCTTTGAATTATTTTACAGTTTTTTCTCCATTAACCATATGAATATCACAGGCTTTTTCTCAGACTCCCACAGGCTGACACACAGTGTGACCTTGAACTCACAGAGTGGTCCCCTGACCAGCAGCATCCCCTGAGAGCTTATTAGAAATGTAGAGTCTTGGGCTCCATCCCAGACTTGCTGAATCAGGATCCACATTTAACAAGATGCCCAGGTGACTTGTGTGCATGCTCGGTCTGAGACACACTGCATTGAGACCCCCACCACCAGGTGGAGCGGAGTGGCAGCCACTTTGGTGGGTCAAGGAAGAAAGGGGGGTCCAACACAGAAGGGGGCTGCTACAATGTGTGGAGTACATTTAAGTTTGGGGGCACTGAGATGAAATCTAAGGAGGCATCCGTGAATTCCGAGATTCTGTGGCCTTTGTAATTCATTGACAGGCAGATGCTGACAAAATAACAATCATAGCTAACATTTATTGAGCCCTTCCTATAAAACAGGCACTACTTTAAATAAAAGTGCTTTTCATGTATGGATTTATCAAGTTCACACAGAAACCTCTTGAGGTATAGATTGTCAGTATCCCCATTTCATAGATGAGGAAACTGAGGCACAGAGAGGTTAAGTGACTTGCCCCAGGTCACATGGATATGTGCCTGAGCTGGGATTTGCACCCTAGCCATGTGCCCAGAGCCCATGCTACCTGGTGAGACCACCACCAGAGGGGACTGAGGAAACACTCTCCCCAACACTGGAGTTTCTTTGAAGCAGTGACATAGCTCTAGGGTGACCAACCATCTGGTTTGCCAAGGACTGAGGGGATTTCCTGGATGTGAGACTTTGAGTGTGAAAACCGGGAGAGTCCTGGGCAAGCTAGTTACTCTACCAATACCTTGCCTCCCACAGAAGGGTAACAGAAGAGATATAGAGGGAAATAAAATTATATTTAGTAGGAAATCATTGAGGTTACAGAATTTGAACTGTTAAGCACAGAATGAGAGTGCTGGCAACCTGTTTCCATTTGAGGGACCCCAACATCTGTCCCCAGCACTATAAACAAGCCCCATTCTCTATTGATGGCTCAGTGTCTCCACTCCTGGAAATGGGTATACTCTTATCCTGCCTCACTGTCCTCCCATCCCTTCTGCCCAGAGGTCAGGAGAAAAAACCGGAGCCTGTTGCTGGTGTATGCGGCGCACCATGTCCTGAGAGGAAGAGGGCAGATGAAACGCTCACTGGTGTTTCCCGTGTCGAGGTCCCCCACGCCCCACGGGAGTCTCCACCCGCTCTGTCTCTGCAGTGCTGCCAGCCGGTTCTGTGACTCTTGTTTCTTTCGAGCCTTGGAAAGATTATTTGATTGTCTCAGCTTTCTATGTAGCCCAAGAGTCATTATGATTTTCCAGATAAAATACACAGAGCTCACTCAGTGTGTGTGTGCGTGTGTGCACATGTGCATGTGTGATCTTTTAGAAATTATCTTTAAAAGCAGTTCCCCAATCCAAGTTGGATGGGGCTGGCAAGGAAGCCCCAGGACAAAGTCTGACAGATGGCTGAGGGGAGGAATTCGGACTCCTCCATATGAGCTGGAGCAGCGACCCCTCTTTGGGGTCTGTGAGGCCCTCCAAATGTGGGAATAAAGGAAAATCTTGAGTCCCTTCCGGGGAAGTTCTGGGCAGCTGGGTAGCCTTGAAAAGTGGACAGGCAACCTGATGAGCAGGAAGAGAGCAGCAACAGCCCTCCAAGCCAGCCAGAGTCACGGGTGTTCTCGTGCCCCGTGGAAACTAAAACATGGCATCTTCACCTATATTCTTGAGTTGTTTTCAGAAACCCCCATGGGACAGAAAATGCAGACTAGGGGGGACTGAGGGATTGAACTCCCACTGCCATTTTTTGCTCTAAATTTCTCCCTGAGGGACCTGGACAGAATCACACGCATCTTAACACTCGTTGCCGCTAATCCAAGAATATCTGAATCCTGTGACCCCGAGGCCCCTGCTTCAGGATATCCTGCCTTTTTGGGCCAGGCCAATGTACAACCTCCATGTATTGATTCACAACTTTGCCTGCAACTTCTGCTTTCCTGAAATGTACCCCTGCCTTTAAAACCCTTGCTTGTAAGTCATTGGGGTCTTAGGGTCTTAAGCATTAGCTCATTCTCCTTGTATGGTACCATGCAATAAAATGTCTCCTCCTCCTCCTACAACTCTCTGCTTCAATCTCTGGCTTTGCTGCACTGAGCGAGCAGACTCCAGTTTCATTCCTTAACACACACTCCTGGCTGAGTCCTCCTGGAAAGTACCTCTCCTCAGCCAAGGGAAGGCAGTTGTCTTACAGCCATTGCACAAGCAGAAGCATTAGTTAGGATTTCTCTGCCATTCTGGGTGTGGGGTGAAGCCCTCAGTTTCCACATCTGTAAAATGGGATTTGCTATGACCTACCCCCAGAAACTATGTGCTCCTCTCCAGCTGAGATACAATTCTCCAAAATGTCCTATGCCCTTTCTCAGAAGTCACCTCCTTCAAAGTCTTTCCTGATCAACCTTGTTAGACTTGTGATTAAAGAATTACAAATTCTTAGATCAGAAAGAGAGTAGGAAAAAGTAGAGTCCATCTCAACTGCCCTTATTTTTCAGAAGAAGAAACTAACCAGTCAAGTGTTTTACAGCCAGCCTCTTTGCTTACACGTTTTTCCACAAATATTCGATGGCATTGCTCTGTAAACCTAAAGTCAGGATAAATTTTATTTCCAAAGAAGCTGTTGTAGGAGATCAGAATATGCCACCCCAAAATATGACTATAGAGATCAGAATATGCTATGCCAAAATATGCCTCTTTGGCATAATGATTATTTTGAGCTGATTATTTTGAGAAACAGCAGGTACAGGAGAAGCTCTGTAAACAGAGTAGAAGTTACCTTTGTAAGGGAAATTTACATCTATAAAGGAAATCTCTATTTGTAAGGGTGTTTCCCTTTTTGTACCAGGAAGAGAAGCATGACTAACTCACAAGAAATCAATGGAGAAGGCTCCAACTTAGAAATGCACAACAAACCTTAACCTTGGACTTTTCCTGGTCACCTCCCCATAACTGGCCTCTCCCCATACCCTTTTCTCTTTTGTCTTTAGTTGGAGATGGTCTTTAAGCCTGAATTCTAAGCCACCTCCTTGAGATTTATTTATTTATTTTCCCCTGGTTATCTCCCATGTCAGATTAACAAGAGAAAAACAAACAGAAGACTTTTGTTACAGGAGGTCCCAGCTAAGAACTCTGCAGGGTAGAGGGAAAATTATGGTTCCTCTTCTACACTGAGAACTCCTGGAAGACATGGACCATCATGTATTTCTCTTCTAAGCCCCCACAGTGGTCTGTACACAGTGGCCTTCATTCCTGTCACTGGCTAACTAACGCAGAGCTGGAGATAGGGACACGAGAGCCTCTTCTATGTGCAGCAAGGAAGATGACTAAGGAGATAAGAGAACTAGACTGAAGCTTCCCTCAACTTCTACTCGCTGCCCCAGTAACCAGTCCTGAGCACCCCTAAAGCCAACAGCACGCACGGAGAAAACAGCTCTTCACCTGACACAACCTAGAAAAGGAAATAAAGCATTTCTCTCACAAATGGTCCAAAAAGCTGTGCCACCAGGGCCTCCTCCTCCTTGTCCCTAGACCACAAATGATGCGGGCAAACTACTAGGACATGGCAGGGCCTTGGCGAGCAGCAGGAACAGCAGACAGCTCTGTGCGTGGGAGCACAGCCGGTTAACACCTCTCCGTGACAGGGCTGCCCGACCCACATACTCAGCCTGACCCCAGCTCTCGCCAGCCCTAGGAAAACAGCCCTCCTGATGTTTACTCCCATTACAGGCACATGCTTGTAAATCCTGGATGAGAAACAGAAAGAACTATCGAATCCTTGCTACACACTCATTTGTGGCAACTGTGAGATAGGTTTCTGATGTGCTTCTCTCTCCCTGCCTCGATATGATTATGTGACCTTTTACAGTCATTCTTTCCTTTGTTCACTCATTTATCCCTCCATTCAACAAGAGCTTCTGGCACCTACTTCCTGCCAAAATCAATAGGACTTTTTCCAAGCTTAAAAATTCCCTGCCTTTAAGTAGCATGCACCAAGTAGGGAAATGGAGAGGTGGGTTGTGGTGTTCGGTGCAGAAACAGCCGTGTTAAAACCCAAGCTCTGTTATTTACTAGTCATTGATTCTCTCTGAGACTCAGTGTTAACAGCTCTAAAATGGGAAAAATTCCTCAGAGATCCACCCTGAAGGGAAGGGAGAGTGCGTATGGAACCATACTCGACGGCTGCACAAAAAAGGCATCAGCAATTGTTAGTGCGAAGACAGTGACCTCACCCGCCCCAGTCAATATGTTCTTTCGAGTTCACTTTGCCTCCTAGCACAGCGCTCTTGGAGTTTTAATCCTCTGGTGAGCCAGCCCTGTCTTTGTTCTGACAGATGGGCTGTACTATTTTGAGAATGTGATCTGTACCAAAGGCTGCTGTGAAGCTCCTGGACCTTCTGGGAGGATAAATACATAAAGTCCAGTTAATAAATAAACACACAGACATCAAGGCTACCAGCTGTCGTAGTAACAAGACTTTATGCTTTCCTGGCTCCCGTCATCTTGGGTACTGAAAGCACTTAACGAATTAGTCTCGCTTGCAGTCCTCCTGGAGAAAAATGCCGCCGTGTCCACAGCACGTGGCCGCAGCAGCCAGCCAGAGGCCAGTCGCTTTTGTGCCACTGCCGACCAGATCCCTAGGGCAGCTTTGTTTGTTGCTTGCTTACCATAAAAGTAATAACTGCATTTTAGAAAATTTTAAAATTACATAAGTCAAAGATAAAATTAAAATTCTCTATAACTCTGTCCACTTGGAGATAAGCATGGTTAACATTTTGTTACACCCTCATTCACACGGCACACCCATACACCCATTGGGATTATATTGTGTTCCTGCTGTTTTATAATTAATGATATTCACGACTATCTTTTCAGGTAAAATATGTTTCTACATTATTTTAAGGTAGCTGTTTGTTTACTAAAGAAATTCTCTATTATTAAGCATTTCAGTGGATATTAATTATGTTAATTGTATGAACAATCTTGTGTTTTCTCCTTTTACGATTTAGGGAGCAGCGTGAGTGTTGGCATGTGGCGTGGAAGGGAGTGGCAGGGTTGTAAAAGCACACATCACGTGGTGCGCTGGGGTGGAGCTGGACAAGGGTGCTCTGGAGCCAGACTGTGGGGGCTTGTGGGACACAGAGAAGAGAGGGGCACTGAGAGGGCAGAAGCAGTCGCAGACTTTAGAAAGTGCCCCTGGCAGCAGGAGGGGTGCACCGGGGAAACCAGCCTGGGCGCTGGAGGCCCCATGCCATCTGCTCCTGCTTTTACCACGCTGTCAGTTGCTCCTTGAGACCCAAAAATGGCACTCGTGCCATGATCTGGCCCTTCCAACTCCTCTGGCCGCCTGTGTCACCTGTCCCTGCCCTGGTGTTAAGTGTCACTTCATCCATGAGGCCTTGCTTCATAATCGAACCTGAAGTCTCCTTTCATTCTCTGTCACGGTAGCCTGTGTGTTTTCTCCAGAGCATCTTTATACTATGTAATTGGATTTTTATTTTTGTGACCATTTGCATGATAATACTTTCTATCCTCTTATTGAGGGGAGTGATTTCGCCCCCAAGGGTGCAATATTGCCCCAAAGGGCAATGTCTGAACATATTTTTGGCTGTCACAAGGGGGGGCACTACTGGCATGCAGGGAAAGAGGCCAGGGGTGCTGCCGGGCGTCCTGTAACACACAGGACAGCACCCACAACAGTCACTGACCCAGAATGTCAATAGTGACAAGACTGAGAAGCCCCGCTGTGGTCTGTAAGTCCCATAAGGCAGGGACCTTGCCTGCCTTGCTCACCAGTGCCGTGCTAGAGCCATGTAAGTGCTTGATATGTAGCCGAGAGGGAAAATAGATGGATACGGGGCTGTCATTAAAGCTATTTAACACCTGGCCGGGCACGTCAGGACCAGTCAAAAATGCTGCCTGGAGCACTGTAGCTGGGAAGAGGAGGCCTCTCTGGTGCCAGGAGCTGCCCCTTTGGTTGCTGGACTGTGGGGAAGTCTGGGGTCCTGAGGGAGGGGCTGAGGCAGCCCCAGGGGAGGAATATTCAAGGAACTCCAGGAGGTACCCATTTGCCATCTGGTAGGAGAGTATGTAAAAATTCTAACAGCTGCATGGCTCTACCAGCTGCTAAAAATCAGTCCTGGATGCACAGATGGATAAACAAGGCCAGGAACACAAATGAAGCAGCTAGTGAGTTGGAGGAAGGAAAGGGGCTCGAAGGGGCCTATTTCTAGTGTATGTGTGGACAGAGAAGCTCCATGCCTTTCACATCTATCAGACTCACCTGCTAAGAGAAGGTATGGAATGTGCTAGAAGCATTAGCACATATAAAAATGAGGCAGAGAGAAAGGGTGGAACATTCATTTTTTTCTTTCTGTTGTTTTTCTCCTAAACCAGGGGTGGGGAACCTGCGGCCCTCCAGATCCCCAAGTGTGGCCCCTCGACTCCCTTTGTTCCGTGTAGGATTTGTTCTGTAAAATTTGGATTCAGTCAAAAGGCCAAACTCAAGTATCCAGAGGGTCCCATGTGGCCCCAAGGCCTCAGGTTCCTAAACCATTTAAGGCCTGTTTCTGAGAAACTGCAGCATTTTTTCCTCAAATATTGTAAAATATCTTAATTTAGACTCTAAAAGAAAATATCTTCATGTACATTCTGAAAGATCCAGAAGATAAGAGTTACCATCTATCTGCCAGTAGGGAAACAGCTGGGAAGATGGTCTGGACCGAGGAAAGCTCTGGAATCCAAATAAGCATTCTCTCTCCAGAGCAAACAGCATGTCCTCTGAGCAAGGCTTCGCTGACGGAGACAAAAAGGGGAAAAAAGGCTACAAGAAGAGTTTTTGTCCAGCCTACCTTTCCCTATATGACCTTTTCAACTAACAAGGCATCAGGAATTCAGTGACATCAACATCTGTTAGCCTGTATGACTTTGTGCTTAAAGACTCTCCCAGGGCACATTACTGCACATCTGCTTGGTGGGGGCTGAACAGCTCTGTTCGCAGAGTCCGGAGAGGATGTGGGCTTTTAGCAGCCACACACTCTTAAGCTATTCTCAACACATGTAGGACTTGTTCACATGGATATTTTTGCCACTCTCCTGAACTCAACAGTTTGAAAAACTTCTTCATCATTTTCCCCCAAACAACGGCTCCCATTTCTGTTAACATAATCGTCATTGTTCAGTTGCCTAGGCTCGAACACTTGAATCCTTTAGTCCATGATACTTCATTCCCTATAGGGACTGTTTCAAACCTGTACCCTTCTTTTCATGCCCTGCTTGACCCATCCTCTTTATTCTCAGCAAACAACCTTGTCTTTATCACGAGGAGTATTGATGTCATCAGGGGCAAACTCCTGAAGCTTCCTACCCTATCCATGCCCTAGCCTAAAACCCTACCCAGCATTACCCCAACCTTCATTCTCTTCACTCCAAGTCTAAAGGGTGAAAGGTTCCCCTCCTGGTCATCTACTTCCTCCCCTCCTTTCAGTCCACGTTCCTCTGTGTACTCTCTGCCTGTACCTTCCCCTCTGGGCTCTATCCCTTCAGCCCATGGACATGACCAAGTTTCTTCCACTCTTAAAAAACAACTCATTGTTTCTCCTCACTTCTCCCAATAACTACTATCCCAACTCTCTCTCTTTTCCTTCCCAACAAAGCTGCTAGGGACAAGTCTTCACTCGCTGTCTCCACGCCTTCACCACCACCGTCCAGCTGTTGCTGCGTTTCTCTGCCCCACTCAGCAGAACGCCCCTAATGTCTGTGCATGCTTGCTGTCTCTGCTTCCTCCCAACGTGTTCGTTCTGAACTTACTGAAATCTGCCTTCCAACTCCTACCTTCTACTCTGAAGCTCTTCTGACAAAGGTCCTCAGGGATCCCTATACTGCACCTCCCAAACACTCTGCTGCTGATTAGACACTCCTGTTTGAAACTTGTTATCTCCTAACTTTTCTCTTCTTCAACCATTCATGACTCCACCTCTCCTGGTTCCACTTATGCCTGTTCCTTCCCGGACTGCTGATTCTACCATTCCCCTCTGAAACACGAGTCTTTCCCACTTTTTTGTCTTTGTCCTACCACGTGTGCTTTAGGCTCTCACCCATTTATAGGTGAGTCCCAGAGCTAGATCTCTGGGTTGAACCTTCCTTGAGTTTTAGACTTGCACTGCCAAGGGACTCCTGAACACTGTATTCTTGGATATTCCACAGGAATCTCCAGTTCAAATGGTCTAAAACAGACCTTATCATTTTACCTGCTCTTTCTCCCAAGTGCTTTTCCTCCTGTATTTCTCCTCTTTAATTTCTGGCACCACCATTCACTCGGTACCCATGCCCAGTAACTGAGTCATCCCAGGCTCCTCCTTCCCTCTCTCCCTTCACATCAGATCAGTGACTACATTCCAGCCATACAATCTCTTAAGTGTTTCTAGAGTATATCCCTTCTCTATTCTCTATTACCATTGTCTCCATTTGGCTCATTAACTCTTGACTAGAGAGTTGCAATAAACGTACCTCCCTTCCTGACCATCAGTACCCAGCCCTAACCCTTAAACTATACAAGGCATTTGTTGCCTCTTACTGTTCCAGATGTACCAGCTTGGGTTTTCTAATTAGACTGTGAGATATTTGAGCACATGGATCATGTCTAGTATTTTGCTGAATCCTCCAAGGTGCTCAGCACAGCACTAGGCATAGAGTAGATGCCCAAAAGTGAAATGAGGCAGCAATGAGATCATCTACTAAGAGGAGGCTAGTATTGAACTGTCAGCACCCTGAGAGAAAGGCTGCTATTCACCTAACTCCTTTGCCATAGTGACAGGATATACCAGCGTCTGCAAGGCCTCAGCAAAGAGGTGGGGATGAGGGGCTGGGGAAGGGACTTCACCATGGACATCATCATGGATCGTGGATTCACTGTGAGGGCTCAGCTAAGTTCAGAGATCTTGAATCCATGGACACTCATCTGTAAGGTTGTATGTGGTCCTCAAGCAATGCTCAGTGGCTCAGCATCTCGGAAACATGCCCTATGTGTTTTGTGGTTTCACTGTGGAAATAAGAAGCCACAGTTCAAATCTTTCATGAATCTGTTCTGTTTTCCTGAATTAGAATCTAGAGTGTTCTATTTCCATTATATTGCAAAAATCCTTATTCGTTTGAGGCCTATGCTATTTGATTATTCTTCACTCTACTCCCCCATCCCATCACTGACTCTTCTTCATTCACTGAGAACTTTGGCAGTTGTTTCCCCTATTCAAAAAATTCTACCACCATCCTAAAAAGCTTCAACACATAAACGACCTCTGTAACACTCCAGCCTCAAATTTCCTTGATCTCCTTAATGTCAGTTGCTTTTCCTTTCATTTCACTCACCCATTACTGTGGTCTTATCTTGGACCCATATCACTGGAACTGTCTGGGGTCAACCCTCACCTGGACTACCATCACGGTTGTCTGACCAATCCTTCTGCCTCAAATTACAGCAAATCTTGGCTATAACCCCATCCTCCAACCCCTCCTGCCCCACTCTTCCACCCGACTATTCCTCCACTGACTGCTACAGTGATCTTCCTGACGTGTGAAGCCGGTGTCATGCCTCTGCTCCAGCACCCGCATCTGCAGGGGGAGTCAAGGTCCTTCGCCTGGCAGGCGGCACTCCAGGCTGCCGTCCAGCCTCTTGGCTCCAACCTGACGTTTCATGTTCTGACATTACTGGATTACATGCAGTTCCCAGTTCCACTTGCCATCTCTTGAGCCTCTTGGACCTCCTTCAGCCTGGAAAGGCCATTTTCCTGCTTGTCTGACATGTTCATCTCACATCCCAGCTTAAATATTACCTCCCCTGGGAACTCTCCCCTGCCTAGTCTGGGCACAGCCAGAGGCTCTTTCTCAATTTGTGATATAATCAGACAACATTTATCTTATCAGATTAATATCATGAGAGAAAGAATCATTTCTATTTATCTGTGTCTCAGCCCCAAGTGCAGGCCTGGCTCAAAGTTGGCTTCCACAGACATCATGAAAAGAATGGAAGAACGAGTTCCAAAGTCCTCTGCATATAGGCAAGGTCAGAGGAGGTTGGGCTCTTGAATTAATCAAACCTCTTTTCTCTTCACCCTGGCCCAGTGCCTTGCTCATGATTAAATCCCCTAATAGAATCTGCCCTGGCTAAGCACCATGTACAAATCCCTCAGCACGAGGTAGTAGAAAGGCTTTCAGGTGCTTAGAGAAGGAAGAGTTGGCGCCTCAGAGGCGGGAAGTGAGGCAGGTGGTAGACAGAGAGACTACTGAGGGACTAGCTACCTGGGAGAACTGGTGAATGCTTTATATTAAAACCAGTCATGTTTTCAGCATTGTGCAAACCACTGGCGGTAAGGACAAAAGTTAAAATAACAGCCCACATTTGTTGATCGCTTTCTATGTGCCTGCCAGCCACAACTCTGTGGGGGTAGGTATCACTGTTATTCCTGTTAATGGGTAAGAAAATAGGCTCAATGTCACAAAGCTAATAAGTGTTCCGATATTATCATCTTTTTCTAGTTTCCTCATCCTTTCTTTCCTTTTTTTTTTTTGGAGACAGAGTCTCACTCTGTTGCCCAGGCTAGAGTGCCGTGGCGTCAGCCTAGCTCACAGCAACCTCACACTCCTGGGCTCAAGTGTTCCTCCTGCCTCAGCCTCCCGAGTAGCTGGGACTACAGACGTGTGCCACCATGCCCGGCTCATTTTTTCCATTTTTAGTTGCCTGGTTAATTTCTATTTTTTTTTTTAGTAGAGATGGGGGTTCGCTCTTGCTGAAGCTGGTCTAGAACTCCTGACCTCAAGTGATCCTCCTGCCTTGGCCTCTCAGAGTGTTAAGATTACAGGTGTGAGCCACCGCAGCCTGCCACCCTTTCTTTCTTTACTGAATCCTTTCTCTTAGTCCTCATCACACCCATTGTAAAATGAACTACTTCCTCTATCCTGCCTCCTCTTCTATCCTCCTTCCAACTTCCTTCTCTTCACCCTTGTACCCTCTCTACCATGCACAAACCTACTGACACCTGCCCTTATCCTATCTTTCTCCAGTTACCCCAGGAGAGTAGTCCCTCTTCCTAGGACCAGTCCGTCACCTGCAGTGTGATGCTGTCCACCCATCTTCTCAGGCACAGTGCTGTACAGCAGATCCCTAGAACTCACTCATCTCGCATAACTGAAATTCTACACCTGTTGATTCCCTGCTCCCCCTCTCCCTAGCCCTGGGCAATCACCATTCTGTTCTCTGCTTCTGTGAGTTTAACCATGTTAGATACCTCATATAAGTGGAATCATGCAGTATTTGTCCTTCTGTGTGTGGCTTATTTCACTTAGCACAACGTGCTTGTGCTTCCTCCATGTTGCAAATGGCAGGACTTCCTTCTTTTTTAAGGCTGAGTAATATTCTATTGTATGTATATATCACATTTTTAATCCATTCATCTCTTAATGAACATTTAGGTTGTTTCCACGTCTTGGCTATCGTGGATAATGCTGCAAGAAATATGAGAGTGCTGATATCTCTTTGAGATCCTGACTTCAATTCTTTTGGATAAATATCCAGAAGTGGGGTTGCTGGATCATAGGATAATTCTATTTTTAATTTTTTTTGAGAAACCTCTATATTGTTTTCCATAGTGACTGCACCATTTTACATTCCCACCAACAATGTACAAGGACTCTAATTTCTCCACATCTTTGCCAACACTTGTCTTTTGTTTTGATAGCTGCCATCCTAATAGGTATGAGATAACATTTCATTGTGGGTTTTATTTTGCATTTCTCTGATAATTAGTGATTTTGAGCATCTTTTCGTGTACTGTTGGCCATTTGTCTGTCGTCTCTGCAGAAATGTCTATTAAAGTCCTTAGCCCACTTTTTAAATGGGTTGTTTTTTGCTGTTGAATTTTAGGAGTTCCTTATATATTTTGGAAATTAACCCCTCATCAGATGTACGGTTTGCAAATATTTTCTCCTGTTCTGTAGGTTTCTGTTTCACTCTATTGATTACATTCTTTGTTATGCAAAAGCATTTTAGTTTGATGTAGTCCCTCCCACTTGTCTATTTCTGCTTTGTGGGTTGTGCTTTTCATGTCCATGAAGTCATTACCAAGACTGATATCATGAAGCTTTCTCCCTGTGTTTTCTTCTAGGAGTTTTATAGTTTCAGGTCTTATGATTAAGTCTTTAATCCATTTTGAGTTAATTTTTGTGTATGGTATTAAGATAGCAGTCCGATTTCATTTTTTTTTTTTTTTTTTTGAGACAGAGTCTCACTCTGTCTCCCTGGCTAGAGTGCCGTGGCGTCATCACAGCTCACAGCAACCTCAAACTCCTGGGCTCAAGTGACCCTGCTGCCTCAGCCTCCCAAGTGGCTGGGACTCCAGGCACGTGCCACTATGCTCGGCTAATTTTTCTATTTTTAGTAGAGATGAGGGGTCTCACTCTTGCTCAGGCTGGTCTTGAACTCCTGAGCTCAAACAATCCTCCCACCTCGGCCTCCCAGAGTATTAAGATTTACGGATGTGAGCCACTACTCCTGGCCCAATTTCATTTTTTTGCATGTGGATATCCAGTTTTCCTAATAGCATCTGTTGAAGAGACTATCCTTTCCTCATTGTGTATTCCTGGCATTCTTGTGGAAGACCAGTTACTCCTACAGCCAGACCCCTACAGCCAGACCCCTACAGACCTCTGGAAAGGCTTATTTATATGTGCATTCTCCATTTCTCACCTTCCACTTTTTCCTCCACCAACTACACCTGGTTTTTGCCCTTCACATCGCTGAAGCTCTTGCTTAAATTATTTATGATCTCCATTTTCTAAAGCCAATGGACCTTCTTTAGGTCCTCATCTTAACTGACTCCTCAGTAGCACCTAAGCTTTCTCTTCTCATCTTCAAGAAACACTCTACTCTTGGCTTTTGTGACATTTCCACCTCTTGGTCTTTCTCTTCTCTTTCTGGTTCATCCTTCTCTGTCTCCTTTTCAGGACCACCCTCCTCTACTTGAGGTTTAATTCCAGGCTTTCTCTCTAAGCCTGCCCTCTCTCCCTACACAGTCTCATCCATGCCATGGTCTCAATTACCCTCTAGATGTAGATGACTCACAGAGGCATATCTTCTGCCCAAACCTCTCCTCCAAATTCCTGTCTGTATATCTACCTGCCCTCTTAACCCATCCATGCAGATGGTTCAAAGTCTCTGTGAGTACACCCTGGCTGAGATTCACTTATGACGTCTGCCCTGAAGCCTAGTCCTCTGAGGCTATTTCCTGTCTCAGGGAATGGCATTGCTATCCACTGGCAAAAAGCTGGAAGCCTAGTGCTTGTCCTCAACACCCTTCTCTCAACTCTCACCTAAACCATCCCTTCCTCTCCATTTTACCCTCTGGACCCTCTCTAATCTATCTTTCTCCATCTCCACCGCAACTCCCCAGTCTAAACAACTGTCACCCTTTGCCTAGACTACTTCAAAAGTTTCCCAATAACTTTCCCTGATCTTTTCTTGATGACCTCAAATACACTGTCCAACTATACAGCCAGAATGATCTTTTTGAAACAGAAAATCTGTCACTTTCTTAAGTACTTCAGTGACTACCCATTGCTGCAAGAAAAACATCAAAATCCGTAATGTGGCTGATGTTCTAACCCCTTCCTACCACTTCTGCTCACCTTGTAGGAGTCTCCCTCTCGCTCTCTGAACCCCAGCTCCATTGGCCTTTAGCACCTCAAAATGCCATATTCTTTCTAGCCATGGTCTTTTCCCATTCCAGGAATATCCTCTTCCGGCTCCCAAACTCCCCTCACCTTCTTAGCTCCTTCAGGTTTCAGCTCAATCATCACTTCCTGAGGATGATTTCCCAGCTCCTCCCTGAATGGCCCCAGACTTTAAACACTCTTACAATCCCATATACCTCCACCTTATAGCTTTTGGCACAGCGTTTCTTTATATTTGTTTTGGGATAAATCTGTTTACCCTGAATGACCGCAAGCTTCTTGAGGGCTGGAATTTTGACAGTCTTTCCTCCCCAGCGCCAACACTGTAACTATCCCCAGTGACATTCAATAAATACTTGCTGACATCTGGAAAATGCAATCCTCACTTTTCAACCCCAGCCCTAGCTAGCTTCTGGCCTCATTACTCCACTGATATTGTCCTTGCTAAAGTCATCAACCACCTCTGAACTGCCCAAACTGCATTTCTGTGGAGCTCTGGTGTTCTACCAGTGGGACTGAGGGTTTCCTGTGTTAAAATAGAATCCTGGTAGTCTTTCCCCCATTCATAGAAAAATAAATAAGCTGAAAGGATATTTCCAATTCAAAGCTTTTGTTTCATAAGGTTTTTTTTTTAACACTTGGCACTTGCTACTCCATGTCTGTGGTAGAATCTAGTGTAAGATACCCCCTAATTTTAATGGGTCAAAAATACATTTTCATTCATTTTAATATTTAATGGTATTCTCCAAATAACACCATGATTTCCAAGGGTTTCATGACATGAACAAATTTTTGAGACCCACTGGCCAAATCCAGAGAAGCAGTTTTAGTCCTCTGATTTGTTCTCTTGGTGGTATCTGATACTGTTTATCATGTTCATTCATTTTAGCAACTGGTATTTATTGAGCACATATTATGTTTTCCCACAACCCACTGTCCCTGCTTTTATTATGGCATTTACCACCTCCTCTTGTGATCTCTTGCAGGTACTGTGAGCCCCTGGAGGGTACAAGGACCACAGCTTTTCCTTTTCTCTCTCCACAGTCAGCCAGCACTTGGGCCAGCACACAGGTGTTTGCTGAATGCAGGAGTGAATGAATAAGTAAACAAATGGATAAAATGGTGCAGCAGAATGTGAATCCTCGGCACCAGTGCTCTCACTCCCATGCTCTGCTGCCTCCCCATCGAAAAAGCCATAGCGACCCAGTAGCTTGCTACAACAGAAATGTTGATGTCACATATCTAAAATAGCAGGCCTCATTTTAAAAGGCAAAATAAATCTGATATAAGCGTATTATAGTTTTACAGGTCTTGTGGGATTCACTTCTATATCTAATTCTAACCCATCATCAATCCCTGTTGATTTTACCATACATACACAAAGTCATAGTAATTAACTATTAATACTTTATGGGGATATGAGCAGTTTCATTCTAAAAGTACTTAAAAATGCCATGTATTATGTCTGTGGCTGCAGTTGTGTAAATAATGAATTACTAATACTAATGCTTCTTTGAACACTCCAAATTCTATGGTAACCCTGTGCCTTTGCCCAAGCTGTTCTGAGGTCTGCCCCTTCTCCTGGGCTTGTCTATCAAAATCATACTTTATCTTCAAGGCCCAGTTCAAAAATCACCTCCTCTAAGAAGAACTTAGTGATCTCTCAGAATTACTTGGGCCAGCGTTGCATTCACTGTAGTCACTCTGCACCCGATGGCATGCCACTTGTCCCTCAACTCAGTTTGCTTCTTCAGTCTGCAGAGTCCTGTCAGTGATGTGAACGTTCCTCTCCCAACACTGCCTGTGGGCAGCCTGAGCCTGGGGACCATGCCTTGCTCATTTTTCTACCTTCTCAGTGCCTTGCACAGTAGACATTTTCTGAATTCAATTTGGTTAAACTGGTCATCCTGCTACTAGTATTCTATGTAAACATTGATTTTTTTTTATTTTTATTTTTTGGTCATAAGGTGACTTTTCTTTTCTTTCTTTCTTTTTTTTTTTTTGAGACAGAGTCTCACTCTGTTGTTCGGGCTAGAGTGCCGTGGCGTCAGCCTAGCTCACAGCAACCTCAAACTCCTGGGCTCAAGCGATCCTTCTGCCTCAGCTTCCCGAGTAGCTGGGACTACAGGTATGCACCACCATGCCCAGCTTATTTTTTCTATATATTTTTAGTTGGCCAATTAATTTCTTTCTATTTATAGTAGAGACGGAGGTCTCACTCTTGCTCAGGCTGGTTTCGAACTCCTTACCTTGAGCGATCCGCCTGCCTCGGCCTCCCAGAGAGCTAAGATTACAGGCGTGAGCCACTGCGCCCGGCCTCTTTCTTTTTTTTAAATAGTGGGGCTATCTGACTTTGCCCCTCTTAGCCAGGTTCTGGCAGCCTTAGTTGAGAGCCCAGCCCAGCTTCTTGCTTGCAGCCCTGTGAGCAACGGCATCATGTTAAAAAAAAAAAAAAAAAAAAAAAAAAAACCTGCCTTAAGTGCTCCAGAATTTATTTGGGGAAAAATTCAAGCTTTTTCTTTTTGAAGTAGAATGAGTGTCAGAGGTGAACCCTGGCCAACGAGCTGTGTGGGAGGAAGTTTGCAAAGAGAGAGGCTCTCAGGCTGTTTCTTCTAAACAGCAGACAGACTCCCAGCACAGATCTGGGGCTCAGGGGCAACCCTGCTGACCCTTCTCCTTGGGTGCAGACACAAGGCCTCACGAGCCCATCTTCACAGCCTTCTATACCAAAGCACTGACAGCCCCTCCTCCTTCTCCTCCCTTCCCTGGGGAACATCACATACTCAGTCTACTCAGCCCCAGCCCTCATGCATACACAGAGATAGAAATAAAAGAAATGGAAATCCAAACCCAGAACTGACTGCTTTGTCCCTGAACTATGCCTTGTACAAATTTCTATACATACTGCAAAGATTGCAACTCATCTATCAAAGCATGTAATACTCAGTCACATGCTGTTATAACCCAGACTGGGTCTGTAAGCCCCCATATGATGCTACTGTGCCTGTGTTGCAGCTTACTGTGTAGAGAATGGAAATATCAGCGAGGGAAGAGCAAAAAGACATGTTACTTGATGGCAAAGAGCCTGGGCTCTCACACACATTCAAATTCAAGAGATTAAATGAGACAGTGCAGGCATCAGCATCAATAGTGGCAACTGCATCAACAACCTTCCTTCCTCCTCTTGAGCAATACAGCCCTAGACCCCAGAATAATTTTCAAACCTTTCTTTCAAGTATATCTCTCTTCTCCTTTTTGAGGTCCAAATGCAACACCAGAAATAGACCTCCTACTTATCTTTTGCCCTCTCTGATGTCCAATCACAGTGTCCTCTTCCTCCCTTACTCAGTGTTATCTAGTCGCTGACACTTTATCCTGTACAGGGGAACATTAGGGCAATAAAAAGAGGCATGGTTTCTATTTCTGCATGTTGTTTTCAAGGCTGGATGATCATATCTTGCCTACACAGCCCAGAGAGCCTGCTGTCCAAAGACACCTTTACAAGTACAACTCGGCATATTTCAAAGGAACTCTGGATGGCCCAGATACTATGGGCACTGTGTGGTCTCACAGTCCTTTAACTTTTAATCCAAAGGGAATTTCTCAAGCAACCTGAAGGGGCTGGGGTGTGTCACCCCACACTGTTAAGCCAAAGCAGCATTTGAGGGAACACATGAGGCACAGGGCAGAGAAAGAGGATTTTTAAATAGTTAACATATTCCCATGGTTCAAAATTCAAAAGGTTTTACAGGCCATGTTTCCTGGAGGCAAAAGACATTATTAGGTTTTGTGTCTATAGCGTATACAAGTGAACATCTTGCAATTTTCCTCCTTCTTCCTCGTTTATAATACAAACAGCAGCATATTATAAACACTCTATGCATGTTGTTTTTTCCACTTAGCCATATATGTTGGAAATCATTCCACATCCATTATATAGTAAATTTCCTAATTCTTTTTCTATGAATGAATAGGACAGCATTTGACTATCTGGAAGTACCATGAGATATTCAACAAGTCCTCCTTTGATAAGCATGTAGGTTGTTCTTTCATAGTTCAAACAATGCTATGATGCACACATGTCTTTGTGCCTGTATTTGCAAGTATAACAGTAAGTTAAATTCCTAAAAATGCAATCACTGAGTTAGATGGCATGGGCATTTCTAATTTTGACAGGTGTTTTCAAAACACCCATCAAAGAAGTTGTACCAATTTACTCTCCCACAAACAATATATGAAATTGCTTGTTCTTCTAGAACCTAATCAACAGTTTATCAATCTTTTTGATGTTTGCTAATTGAAAGGGAAATAAGTATGTTACTGTAGTTTGCACTTTACATGTTAAATAAATCAATCCTTTGTGTATGAATTAAGCCCCTGAGTCATAGAGGGAATGAAGAACATCCAGTTTTACCAGACCAGCACATTCTTGAAGTCTAGTGAGGTCACAAACATCTCAAATCTACAAATAACAGCCTTTAATCATGATAGTTCCATATTTTCAGCTTTTGTGTGCATCTGTTCTTCATGGGAAGAGAGTGGCCCTAAGGAAGGATCAAGGACTTTGGAACCAGAGAGACCTGGGCTCCAAGGTCCAGCTCCACTGCTCTGCCACTTACTAGCTCTATGGTCTTAGCAAATTATTTAGCCTCCCCAAACTCAGTTTCCTCACATGAAAATTGGGGATAATACTGATTTTTCAAGGTCTTATGTATGGCACATAAAAGGTACTTAATAAATGGTAGCAACTTTCATTAGTGTTAATAATCACCAGGCTAGATTATAAGCCTTGTTGCATTTTTCACAATTGACAAACCGTGACATGGCCCAGCCAGAGTCCAATGCTCTTTTGTTAAATGGCCACCAGAAGATTACCAATTCTTCCTCTAATCCACCTCTGCCTTTCCCCAGAGTTTTCAAATCACTAAAATCCCACCCTGGGTTCTGGGTGAGAGCTGGACTGTCCCTGTGCCAGGCTCCCCGGTTGCCAGATGATGTTTGTACTCAGACTGAGGCACTCCCTGGACCAAGCAGCGTTCATTTCCAATAACAGATGGACAAGCCAGACAAAAAGCAGATCCTTGGGCAGATATGAGGGGCTTGCTCTTATCAGCACCGGCCCGTCTCGCCTTTCCAGAACACTATTTCTGAGGAGGCCTCTAGCTCGGGCAGGAACGCGGTGACGCCCACAACTAGGGCTTCTATCCGCCTGCGGCCTCCTGACACCGCCTCGCACGACCGCAGACGCTGTCCATTCAGGGACGGTGCTCACCTCACGGCGGGAGGACGGCGGTGGCAGCCGTGCTCCTCGCCGAGCGGGGGGCTGTGAGGAGCGGCAGTGCCGGCCTGCCCATCGCCCCAGCGGAACCCAGAGAGCCACGTTTGCTGTCTGGGTGCCAGCATGCCCCGTCTGCACGCTGGCTCAGACCCTCTTTGGCACAGGAGCTGGAACCGCCCTAGAAGTTGAGAAATTGTAGCCGTTTTCAGAGAAGGCGCCTTTGCTCTTTGTCCCCCTTGTTTAGTCTGAAGAAAGGGGCAGGATGTGAACGTCCGTTGCCTCCACGGACTTGGTTCGCACAGAAAGCGGCTGCCGTGCCCTCAAGGCCTCGAACCCCAGTGAGTGTCCGGCAAGGCGCCTGGGCCTGCAGGACCCGCAGCCCGTCAGCGCTGCCTCTCGCGGCGCGGGCGCGGGTCCGGCCCAGACGCCGGGGACCGAGCGGGGCGCGGAGACCCGACTGCACAGACGTCGACCCTGCCAGGCACACGGCCGCCTCCTCAGACCGCCCCGGCCGGCCCGTGGGGGCCCCGCTTCCCAACCCGGCCCCCGGCCGGCCAAGGGCGGGCACGGGGCTGGGGGAGGCTCCACCCGGCACGACTCCGGCCTCAGCCTGCGGGTTGGATCCTGCACACGCCCCCGCCGCAGCCCCCGCCAGGCCGGACTTGACAGGAAGAGCAAACTTCCAGGGACCCAAAATTCCACCCAGAGAAAAGGAACCCCCTAGGGTGACAAAACACAGGTGGCGTCTGGAGCCCGAGGGCGCTGGCAGAGGGAACAGATCCCACCCAGCCCTCCCAGCCACCTGCGGAGCCCAGGACCAAGGAAGCCACCCTTCCAGGCGGCCTCCCGAACACGGCGCCCCGCGCCCCACCCGGGACGGCAGAGCAGCAGCGCGGCCTCGCCCGACACCCTGCGCGCTCGCCGGGCGCCCGAGGCTCAGAGCAGGCAGGGCGCCTGGCGCGGGCTCTGGGGTCTCGGGAGCGAGGGGACAGCGGCCGGGAGGAAAGTCCTGTTTCTCCGTCCCTTAGGCAGGTGCTCGGCCCGGCCGTCCCGGACCCGAACTCGCCGGCCGAGAAGCCCGTCCCCGCACGCCCTGCCGCCTGCGTGCCCACCTCGCCCGCGAAAGCGCGTCTGCCCTCTTTGTTCCGTGAAACTTCAGGACCGTCGCGGATAAGCGGAGCCCAGGTCGCAAGGCTGCCCGGACCGACGGCGGCGGATCTGCCCAGCGGGGCCCGCCCGCCCGGCCCCCGCCCGCCGCCCGGCCCCGGCCTCGGCCCCGCACCCGCCCGCCTGGCCCCCGCCCGGCCCCGCACCCGCCCGGCCCCGCCCCCGCCCGCCGCCCGCCGCCCGCCGCCCGGCCCCGGCCCCGGCCCCGGCCCCGCCCCGCACCCGCCCGCCCGGCCCCGGCCCCCGCGAGCTCCCGAGCGCGCAGCGTCGCCGGGAACCCGGGCGGGCGCCGCGGCGCAGCAGCCGGTCCGCGTGAGGTCGGGGGGCGAAGGCGCGGCGAGGCGGCGGGGGAGGACAAGCCGAGGAGAGCGGCTGTCGCGCGCCCGGGGACAGGGGCCTGGCGGGCCCGGCCCCACGAGGGGCGCCGCCACCCGAGCCCGGCCCGGAGGCCGGAGATGCGGCCCGCGCCGCCGCGCCCTCGGAGCGAGAGGGCCCTGCAGCGGCTCGGGCGAGCCGAGCGCGGGCCCAGGCCGGCGGGAGCCGCTGCAGCCCGGGCAGAGGCGGCAGAGGGAGGCGGCCCGGGGCGCTTACCTGGTGTCGAGGCGCCCTCGAAAGTGCTCCGCGTCCGCGGCCGGCGCCCCGCCCCTCTGCCGCCCGCGCGGAGCCGCCTCGCCCTCCAGGTGGCCGGGCCCGGGCCGGCAGCCAGCGACCTGATTGGCGCGGGCCGCGCGGGGGGAGCCCCCGCCGGAGAGGCAGGCTGCGCCGGCTCGAGGGGACTGTAGGCGGCGCCGCCCGCGCCTTCCAGCGACCCGGGGCCCGGCCCCGCAGCCTCCTAGCCCGAGGAGCGCGAACCCGGAGTCGGCGCCCGGCACGCCCCGGGCGAGGGACTCCGCGCGCTGCAGACCGGGCCCGGCACGGAAAGTCCTGAGGACGAGAATCTTAGGCACCAGGGTGCGTCGCTGTCCTCTGGAAAGAGGTGCCCCAGAGCCCCCTGTTTTCCTATTTCCGGCCCGCGCTGATCCCTGGAAATCCAGCGACACCCGGATGCCCCGGTTTTGAGGGGCGCCTCGTGCTCCGGGCGGTCAGAGCTGCGACGGCGGGCCTGGCGGGGGCAGGCAGGGAGGGAGAAGCGACGCCTCAACACGAGGAGGAACGTTAACGGTGCTCCGAATCTCTCCATTAAAATCACCTTCTGTTAATGTTTTAGAACTACAAGAGTTGCTTATTTGCTGTACCCCAAAAGAATAAGCCCTGACATCAGTAGTTCAGAAGGTGTGCTGAGTAAACACGACAGGTTGAGATGGAAGGAAACTGGCACATCTTAGCACGTCCAAAACATCTTAAGATGGATCTTTTACCTGTTCTGGTCTGTTCATCTTTCTCCTGATCCTGCTTTTCATTCTTGGTTGGACTGAAGGCGGAGGAGAGAGGGGCGGGGTCACACTAGTTAATACTCAGGGAGGGAGTGTTCCCACTACATCAAATGTTTTCCTCTTCATATCCAGGGTAGTCTGGGGGTTCAAGGCAAAGGAGATCAATTTAAAAAACAAAACCCAAAAATTCTAAAACACTGAAAACCAAGGATCCTAAGCCTAGGTCCAACTTGCAAAGGAGAGGAGCAGGAAATTTAGCATCAAGAGCAACTTTATAATTCCTAATGCAGTATTTTTTAAAAGCAACCATCCAAGGCAAGCTATCCAACTATTCATTCCAGCAAGTCTACTGTTGTTTCAACACTCCACTTTTTTATTCTCTCTCCTCACAAATTTTAAATATTGACTTCAGGTTTTTATGTGCTGCCTTTTCTCAGCACAGTTAAATCTCACACTTATAGTCCTCTCTCATCTCATCTCTTCTCAAAGACAAAATGAGGAACTGTGAAGGGGTGCGGTAATTTTATTATAAACTATTACTCATGGAAAAGTGAATCACTATGAACCAAACACCTGTGTAATCACCGCCCAGGTCTTTGCCATCAGCCCAGAAGCTCCCCTCCCCCACCCATTTCTTTTCAGAAGTCCTTTCCTTACCCCTAAAGCAGCAACTATCCTGGTATAGTAATTAGTTCCTTACATATCTTTATAGCTTTATCAATTTGTAATGCATCCCTAACCACTATAATTTTGCTTGCTTTTGAATTTTCTATAAATGAGAATAATGTAGCATATATATTTTTGTGTGTGTCTGGCCTCTTTCATTTGGTTGTGTTTCTGGGATCATCTACTTTTATTATGTGTACTTGTGGTCCATTCATTTTCATTGCTACTTAATATTCCCTTGTATGAACATGTAACAATTTATTTGGCCATTCTGACCCTCTAGGTATTTGGACTGTTACCGGTTTGGGCTATTGCAAATAAGACTGCTAATAGCACTTCCGTGTACGTATCTCCTGGTGTGCACGTGCAGATTTTAGAGTATATATCTTTTTTTAATTATTATTTCAGCATGTGATGGGGGTACGAATATTACGGTTACGTATATTGCCCGTGCCCCCTCCCCCCGCGAGGTAGAGTATATATCTTGAAGTGGAATTGCTGGAGTATAGGGCATGCTTATATTCAGCTTTATTAGATGACATCAAATTGTTCTTCAAAGTGGTCATAAAATTTACACTCCCATTAGAGATGTATGGTAGTTCCAGTTGCTCCACAACCTTGCCAAAATATATTATTAGACTTTTTTTTTTTTTGTCAATCTGGTGGATGTATAGTGGTGTCTCATTGTGATCTTCATTTCATATTCCTAATTACTAATGAAATTGGGTACTTCTACATATGCTATAGGCTATTTGAATTTTCTCTTTCGTGAAGTGCTTATTCAAATGTTTGCCCATTTTTCTCTTGAGCTGTAGGACTTTTTCTTATTGATTCATAAAAGCTCTTTATATATTCTAGCTACATGCCTGTGTCTGTTATAGATTGCAAGTATTTTCTATTTATTTAATGATATCTTTTGATCAAGAATAATTTTTAAAATTAGCATTTTGATTTTGAGATGATTATAGTTTAACAAACAGTTGTAAGAAATAATACTGAGACATTTCAAGTACCCTTTACCCAGTTTCCCCTTTGGTTGACATCTTGCAAAAACTATAGTACAATATCACAACTAGGATATTGACATTGACACAGTCAAGATGCAGAACAATTCTACTACCACAAGATTCCTCATATTGCTCTTTTGTAGCCATACCTACTGCCCTTCTGCACCCCTGCCCATCCCTGACCTCTTGAAACTATCTATCTGTTTATCATTTCCAAAATTTTGCAATTTCAAGAATGTTTTATAAATGAAATCATTTATATAACAAGTATGTAATGGATTTTTTTTTCCCACTCAGCAACCTGAGTTACAGGTTGTTGTTATCAATATTTTGTTTCTTTTTATTACTGAGTAGTATTCTATGGTATGGATGTACCACAGCTTGTTTAACCATGGGTTTTTTTTTTTTTTATTATTTCCAGTTTTGGGCTATTACAAATAAAGTTGCCATAAACATTTGTGTATAGATTTTTACATGAAGCATGAACATAAGTTTTCATATTAATATCTCTGTGATAAGTTCCCAGAACAATTGCTAAATCATATGGTTGTTGCATGCTTAGTTTTTGAAGAGATTGCCAGCCTGTTTTCTAGTGTAGCTGTACCATTTTACGTCTCCACTAGCAAGATATGAGTGATCTGGCTTCTCTACCTCCTTGCCAACATTTGGTGTGGTCAATATTTTAAAAATTTTACACCTTCTGATACAAGTGTAATGATTTCTCATTGTGACTTTAAATTCCATTCCCCTAATAGCTAATGATGTTGAGTATCTTTTTCATACGCTTATTTGCCATCTTTATTTTCATCTATTTGCTATCTTTGGTGAAATGTCTGTTTATGTCTTTTGGCCATTTGCTAATTGGATCTGAGGCATTTTTGTAACAGCCATTCTAACAGATTTGAGGTGATATCTCAATGTAGTTTTGATTTGCATTTCCCGGATAATTAGTGATGTTGAGCACCTTTTCATATATCTGTTGGCCATTTGTATGTCTTCTTTGGAGAAATGTCTATTCAACTCCTTTGCCCATTTTTCAATCCACTTATTTCTTTTTTTGCAATTGAGTTTCAGAAGTTCCTAATATATTTTGGAAATTAGCCCCTTATCAAATATATGGTTTGTAAATATTTTGTCCCATTCCATAGGTTGTCTCTTCATACCATTGCTATGCAGAAACTTTTTAGTTTGTTGTAGTCCCACTTGTCTGTTTTTGCTTTTGTGCCCTACACTTTTGATGTTATATCCAAGATATTATTGCCAAGACCAGTGTCAAGAAGATTTTCCCCTATGTTTTCTTCTAGAAGTTTTATAGTTTCAGATCTTATATTTAAGTCATTTCTTCTTATTTCTGTCCTTTCTTAGAGCTTAAAGCTAGTAACTCCTTATTAACTTATTAGCTCTTTGAAGCTTTTAAGATGATTTTAAACATATTTTAGCCAACATTTATCTTCAGCTCTACCTTCAGGAGGACGGATCTGAGTTATTTAATCTGTCATTATCAGAAGCAAAATTCCCCAGGTGCATGTGTTATTATTGTTGTTTTAATCTGGGAGGATTTATTTTGAGTGAAAACTGCCTTTTTGCTAAAGATTTACAGGACTACATCAAGGAAAACGTAATTACCCATATCCTTTGCTTTCTTAGGTACATTCTAGCAAAGTAAGTTGTAACATAAATAATTTTTTTGACTTTTGTTATTAAATTAAGGGACGATTCAGACAGAGGCCACATCACTTAACAGTAGTAGGATAAAGCTCAAACCTCAACCTAGGGCCGAGTGCAGTGGCTCACGCCTGTAATCCTAGCACTCTGGGAGGCTAAGGTGGGTGGATCGTTTGAGCTCAGGAGTTTGAGACCAGCCTGAGCAAGAGCGAGGACTCCATCTCTACTAAAAAAAAAAGAAAGAAATTAGCTGGACAACTAAAAATATATATAGAAAAAATTAGCCGGGCATGTTGGCACATGCCTGTAGTCCCAGCTACTCAGGAGGCTGAGGCAGGAGGATCGCTTGAGCCCAGGAGTTTGAGGTTGCTGTGAGCGAGGCTGACGCCATGGCACTCTAGCCCGGGCAACACAGTGAGACTCTGTCTCAAAAAACAAAACCAAAAACAAAAACAAAAAACAGAACCTCAACCTAGTCTCCTTGGCCAGTCGAAACAGCTCTTCCTCCCTTATCTGAGGAGACTATTCCTTTCTTCCAAGGCAGTTTTGTGTTGTCAGTATAATTCGGGGGTAAATCTTTTCACTTAAAGACAGGTTCATCTTGTGGAAGCTCTCTGAGGTATTGCAATGGACTGAATGTATCTCCCCCAAATTGATATATTGAAATCCTCACCCCCAAAGTGATGGCATTAGGAGGTGGGGCCTTTGGGAAGTAATTAGGTCATGAGGATAGAGCCCTCATGAATGGGATTAGCACCCTTATAATGGAGACCCCAGGGAGCTTATTAGTCCCTTCCACCATGTGAGGACACAGTGAGAAGGAACCATCTGTGAACCAGGAAGCTGGCCTCCACTGGACACTGAATCTCCCGGTACCTCGATCTAGGACTTCCCAGCCTATAGAACGGTGAGAAATAAATTTCTATTGTTTATAAGCCACCTAGTCTATGGTATTGTTATAGCAGCCTGAACAGACTAAGACAGATATCAAAAAGGCGTATTAGTTTAAATTCATCCATTTGGCCAACTCTGTCATCTGGCATTCAGGCTTTTATTTTTAAAGATGTCAAGTACTATTTAATCAATGATTAAGACCACAGCTTTCTCTAGAAAGGAGCTGGATGATTAAGCCTAGCTCAGTGGTTTTCTCCTACATAGGTCTATAATCTCTTATCCACAATTTGAATTCAAAAATCTCTGAAATTCAAAGTTTAGAAAAGATTTCATTTGAGTACAAAACCTGAGCTGAGCTGATCTGATTTGGTGGCAAAACAAGGTAGAGTGAGGCTATCTAAACCCTTATCCATTTCACTTGGTGTCAATATTTCTTCATTTTGCTGCAAAAACACTGATGTGTTTGCTGCTCCAGATTCTCTTGGGGTGTGTTATCCTAATAACCAGGAATGCGCCGAATTATCTTTCTAAAATTAGGGGGAAAATTGATTTTCAAAAAAATGATTTAAAAAAATGTTCTCCGTGAGGCAAGAGGAAGGCTTTGTTGCTCCTGGGATAGGAGGAACAAGGAGGAAGAGAGGAGGACAATGGACTCAGGCATGGCAGGAAAAGACTTTGGGCATTATTGTGTCACCCCTTCCTGTGACCCTCCCCCAGATCTTTAGCAAAGTTTCTATACTAACAGCATGCATTTTTGTGAGTGAATTTGTGGCTGTGTGGGAACAGGTGAAGAAAGTTGGCTTTGTGCCTGTTTTGAAGTAGGTCAGAAAAGAGGCAGCACATGTGGATACATGAGCATAGAGAGAAATTTGAGGAAGTAGGTTCTGAGAATTCCCAGAAATTATGGGGCAGGGGGCATATGTTCTCATGAGGCCTTGGAATTGGGGTTCTGGTAAGGTGTAATCAATGATCCAAGGAATGGGGCATGCTACCTAATGAAGGTCTGAATTTTATCTTGTATTTAAGTTTATTTAGTTTTACATTTTTTTCTGTAACTTCCTCCCTTTCCTGGTCTCCCTAATACAAGTGAAGCCTCTATTCTCTCTTGAGACAAAATTTTGTATTTTACAGTCATTTCTTGGTAACCAAGAGTTGTTTAATTGCATTTCAAATAATCATATTACAAAAGCAGATAGTATAGCTAATAGTCAAATGATTAGCAGCTTGAACCTTATAATCAGACAAACTGAGTTTGAATCCTCTCTCAGCCACAGTGGGAAAGTTACTTAATCTTTCTTAGTGCCGGTCTTCTTTAGTTCTTCAGTTGCAAAATGGGAAATAAATGTGTTGTACCTCTTAAGGTTGTACATATGGAGAATGCTGAGCCAGGTTCCTTAAGCATGGTTAGTATGCAATAAATTATAGCTTTAAAAAATATTGAGAGTTACCCTGGTCCCTGACTCCTTTGTATGTGCTTCGTGTTCACATCACTAGTCAAACATCCCTTTTTACTTTCCCATGGTAGGTGGCCTTTCTGAGCAGGTCTCTGTCCATATTGTCTCTTCTGGCTCCTGTCACCTGCCCTTGTCTCTAGGACTGGCTGATGCATGAGATGCACAATCATGTAAACGACCATTTACAACCAGCACAGATGCTCTCAAGATTGAATGTGGTCAATCTCTTCTCTTGGGAGGGTGCAAATATTACTCATTAAAGAACAATGTGCTGAAAAGTACTATGACCATCATGAAGACTTTCTCATGATTGAGTTAAAGTGTTAATAATTGGTACAGCAAACCGAGGGTAAAAAAGTGTGTGGCTGTGTGGAGACACAGTACCATGTCCACACCGAATAAAGCTTTACCCAGCACCAAAGAGCTTTAGGCATCTATGTTTTCCTAGAAAGCAAAGTTGACATCCAATTTCTGTTTTGGCATGGGTCACCAGAAGATATTTAAGGATGAATCAGTTCTTGAACAAAAAGTCACAGAAGAGCTATAGGGTAATTCAGTAAATGAGTAAGGAGCAATTTCTTATTCAGATTTGCAACCTCTGTAAGCAGTTCCTGCAACTGCTGTAAAAGCTTAAAAGAGAATGATTTAAAGAAATAGAATTAGTTGGCCTTTGGTCTGTTTTTAGCCACTGGAAATAGGCAAGCCATTAACATATTTATCTTTCTCAACATAATACCATATTCAACAATTAATTCACGTGGTTGGGATCTTCTCTGGGTTCCTGAGAAATGGGATTATTAGCCCATTTACCCGTGGGGATAGAGTGTATAAGTAGCTAACTCAAGATTATGCAGAAAGATCTGAATAGACCTAGAACTTCATCATTGGCACTATCGTCTCTCTTTGTTATCCAGGATGTAATATTTGCCCTCTACATCCTCTGCAACTGTGGTACCCAACCCTTAGGCTGCAGAAAAATTGTCTTCCATGAAACTTAGGAAGGGCCCCTGCCTACCCCATCAGCACAGCAGGAGGTGTGCAGTGGTGAGCCGGTAATGAAGCTTCATCTATATTTACAGCCACGCCCCACCCCATCCCCGTCTGTAGAAAAATTATCTTCCATGAAACAGGTCCTTGGTGCCAAAAAGGTTGGGGACTGCTGCCTACAATGATGTAATATTTGTCCTTTACAAATATGACTTTACATAGCGTATTTATAAACAGGCAATGGGCGCAAGGGAGAAGAATGGTGTTCCACTAATGAGCAAACTGCATGCAGACACAAGGGAATTATGATGGGGCCATTTGGAACACTGCAGTTTGGGCAATGCTTGGTCTTGCTGGAATGGCCTAAGTCCAGAGCATTGTTTATTCAGCCCAAGGTCAATATTTTCTTCCTATACCAGAAATTATGGTTAAAAATCCACCACATAAATATACTTGTTGTCTCATATTTCATGCCTTGTAGAGCAAGCAAACTGCTCCATTTCCTGTGGAAATGTCTTTACAATTGATTTCAGTACTGTTATCAACAGTATCTAGAGAAGAGCCTAAATCCTTGTACTTAATTCAGTATTGCTCTCTGAGCTCTCACATCAGGAATGATTTGCTCATTGTCATCCAGACATTTACTGCTACTTCACTTCCTCCTTTGCTGCTTCACATCCAGGCTCATATTTGTAGCTGTTCATGGCATATTACATCATAAATCTATATCTCTTATTTCTTCCCAGGTCATTCTGTCTCAACCCTCCAACATAAAATATATTTGTCCCACTGATTATATACACAATACTAGAAAAATCTTTGCTTCAACCTAACAAAGGAAGCACAATTAACCATTTCAAAAAATGAGTGTGTCAGGTTTGTATCACTAAAACTAATTGCAGGTGCTAATATATAACCTTTTTTTGCAAATTCATTTCAATTGTAAATTAAATAAGAATTATTAAATAAAAAATAAAATTTCAAAGTGGATACCTGGCCCAGCAAAGAAAGTTCTATGTAAACTTTTTGCTTTTCTAAAAGCAACAGCATATATATTAATAATTAGCTGTGGAAACAAGATAGAAAGAATCAACATTCATAATCTTTCTGTTTGTTTTCCCAACCAACCCTGGTTCTGAGCTTTGTGTTCCATCTATTTATTGTTTTGCTCATATATTTTTCAAGATTTGCTGAATGCATATCAGTACTTTTTCACACATGCATACACACACTCACAAATAGTTTTAAGAAAAGAGCCTTAGGAGCTCACACAAAAAATAGATTCTGGTTTTAGGTCAAGCACAATAACTTGCATATCTGAGTGGATGTTAACTTGAGCTGGACAGACAAATACCTCCTTCTGATTCTTTCTGTGGCGCTGGTTTCTACTTTACATCAAATGCAGAGAAAGGGGATGTCACTTAGGGGGCCTTTTCCTTCCAAGAAACTTAGTGCCAATCTTCTGAGGCAAGAGTGCAAGTGTTGCTTCTGATTCACCAAAGCCGCCTCAGAGGCCAGATGTGAAGGCTGTAATATCTGTCACCCATCATCACCAGGCTTGATCTGAATAACTTTGCTTACTTGGAAGGGGGTGGGGGCTTCTCCCTCAGCACTGTTCTGTTCCCAGAAAGAGGAAATCCATTTCTTAGCCTTCATCTGCTGCTGCAAAACAATATAATATAAATATAAAACAATATCACTTTATGGATGCCAGCACATGGCATTCTGATGGTTTCCCCTAATGGCTGTCAGTGCTTGCAAGTGGGAGGGTAAATGCCCCCATGTGTTGTATAAGGTGCCTGTGCTGTAAGGACAGTGAATTGGGGCGGGGCTCTTTGTGAAGCCTGACCTATGCTTGCTTTTGATTACCAAGCTCAAGCACCATCCTCATTTCAGCCAGGCTGATGGGAGGCCAGGCCCCAAAGGTAGGAGGCTGATGCTCATGTCTCCTAATGGAGCTGGACGGCAGCAGCATTAAAAGCACGAGTGCAGCGCCCAGAAAGCTGTGCAGGGAAGCACGTGCACCCTCACTCTGCCCATTCTCTTGCTATCAGCTTTCTTTAGAGAGCTGAACCATAAAGATAAATCTTTTCATAGAAACAAAGGTTAAAAAAAAAAGAAGAATGGTGATGAAAGGGCTTTGGAGAGTGGGAAAAGAGGACAGAAGTAAACTTCACAGTGATATTTCTAGGGGCCAGGAGCTGGGCTTGTCTGTAGAATAAATCCCTTTTGGGAAGCAGAAATATCAGTGTGCAAAGGACAAAATGACAGTTGCAGTAATGCTACTATGCTGGCTAGATCGTTTGTAAAACCAGGCCAATTTGGAAAGCAGCTACTACCTTATTCTGTTGGGGAAATAACAACTATTACAGGCAAGAAGGAGCCTTCTCAGAGTGGCCCAACCTGGTGACTCTCTCTCCTCTGCCAGCCTCAGCTCAGTATCTCCTGGGTCTACATTTCCGTGTCTGGCACTGAACTGTTGCTTTGCTCTGTTATTGACCTATTTCACCTGATATCTCCTGCCTCCCCCATGAAACTCTAAGATCCTTGAGAGTGGAGCAATGCATTAAAACTAATTTAAAAATATTTATAACATGTCTATGCTATATACCTAACTGAAGAGAATTCAAAGAAGTTTAAGGAGCTCATAATTATATTAATACAGTTTGCAAAATGAAACGCATATAGAATGACTACATAGCAATGCAAGACAACAACTGAAGTCACAATTACAAGGGGATATATGATGAGTAGACGTCAAGTCGCTTTGGAAAAGGAGGCTATACCAGGAAAACAACAAGGAAGGGCCTCGAGAAACAGCAAGTCCGAGCAGAGAAGCCTGAGGGTGCTGCCCTTCAGCTGCGGGAAGAGAAGCAAAAGGGTCCATTTGAAGACGAGAAGGAATGTTGTTCTCTTTCCAGAATAACAGCTAACCAGCCAACTGGCTACAGACAGATGTGTTTGCTGAGAAGCTTGGGTTAACTGATTCTTTAACAGGACTTAGATGCTGTGTATATGCCTGGATCTTGAAACAAACATGGATCTACTGCTTGGGCAGTGAGCTGGTGCCCTGAGGAAAGGCACTACAGTGACATAAGGACAAAAACCATGCAGTCCTCTTCCCCTTCTGTGCGGGCAGTTTACCATGGTCGTATGTAGACTATCCAAGTAGCTTTGTTGTTTTGTCCTTGTGGCTGATCTTTGGCCATTTAAGTGCTTATAAACAGTGAAGACTGGGAAAATGTGTCTATGTGGCAGTCATTTAGCAAAAGAACAAAAGCAAACAAATCACAAACCCACAAACAACACCCTTCCGAAACTGTCATAGGAAGATATGGAAATGCCAGAAAACCTGTCTAGAGACCACGACTTCCCTGGGTGCTTATACATCTGTGCGGTGACCAAGCTGAAGGTGGGACAGAGCCGCAGAGAGAAAAAGGAGAAAGATCACTTACTGCCTGACACAGGCACTCGGCAGCACCCTCCAAAGCACCCTTTCAGGCTGAAATGAGCTGTTGTCCAACCTCGTCCTGCCAGCACCAAATGTGCTCCGCCAGGCCACTTAAAACACAAAACCCTTCCATTTACAATTCCTGGAAAAGTAACTTCTGTCTGTAGTGGCCAAAGATATAATCATTCATAACTGTTGGTGATTCTCTGAGTCACCCTATACATGCCCAGAACTCAAGACAATCACTTTGAAAACATTTTTAGGAAAAAGTGAACTTTGAGTAGACATACTAAGGACCATGGATAGGAAATATAATATTCAGAATGGCTGTGTGCTCACTATGTGACAGGCACTGGGCATGGCACTTTATAAGCACTACTTCATTTGACCTGTGCAACGGTGTTCTAGCAACTGTCTATGCTTCTGCCCACTCACAGCAAAATCTCTAGAGTGAGTTATCTAACATCATCTCATTTCCCATCCATCCTTCCTCCCATTATAATCAAGCTCCTATTCCTACCCTCTACTCTCAAAGTCACCAACCCTTTTCATGTTGGCAAATCTGGTAGACACATTGCCACATTTTACTTCATACTTAGCATTTGGCAGCATTTGACAGTACTGACCATGTTTTTCTTGACAGCTTCTCTTCTCTATGCTTCCAAGACACCCCACATTCGCTCAGTGCAAGATTATGTCAATAGCTTCGTGATGCTTTTAGAATAATATCCTAACTCCCTGCTGTAACCAAGAAAGCCAGGTATAATCTAATTTCTGCCCACCGTCACCACATTCATCTCCTGCCACCATCTCTGTTGATCACGTCATGGTAGCCACACAAGCCTCCCTTCTGTTCCTCGGAAGATCCGATCTCAGGGCCTTTGCACCTGCTATACACTCTGCCTGGAAAGCTCTTTCTCTGCCTCACCATAGGGTGAATTCCTTTTTAATCTTCAGACCTCAGTTCCAGTTAATGTCATTTCCTTAGAGTAGTCTTTCCTGGTCACACTGTCCAAAGTGTCCCCTCATCACCCCCCACAGCTATGCTCTCAACTTGCTGTTTCTTTCAGAGCACTTAGTGACTTTAAATGTGTAGCTTGTTTGTTAATTTCTCCCTCTCCCCTACTACTCTGTACAGCCATGGGAGTTTGTCCAGCTTTAGCGCATCTCTCCAGCACCTAATACTGAGTTAGCAAATAGAAGGAGCTCAATATTTATCAGTTAAATTAGTACATGTCATTTTAACCTCAAATTATGTTGAGAAAGCTGAGGCTCAGAGATCACACAGCTCTAAGTTTCTGACCTAGGATTTGATCTCAAGATTTCAGAGCCCATACTCCTAAAACCACTACTTAATAGTGTTCCATAATAATCTAGCTACTAAAACTTAGTTACTGCTTCAGAGAGAAAAAAAATTAGACTTCTTCGCTTTATAGGATTTTCTAAGATTTAACAGAAATGCCTTTTTTATTTTTTTTAAAGAGACAGGGTATTGCTCTGCTACCCAGGCTAGAGTACAGTGGAATGATCATAGCTCATAGCAGCCTCAAACTCCTGGGATCAAGCGATCCTCCTTCCTCAGCCTCCTGAATAGCTGGTTAATTTTTCTATTTTTTATAGAGACAGTGTCTCCCTATGTTGTCCAGGCTGATCTTGAATTCCTGGTCTCAAGTGATCTTCCCACTTCGGCCTCCTAAAGTGCTGAGATTACAGGTATGAGCCACCGCACTTGGCCTAGAAGTAACTTTTAAGGTTTTCCTGGTTCAATTATGCATTTGATATTTGAATCTCTTTCATTCAGTCAATAAATGTGGCCCCTGTTGGCCCCATGAAAGTGAACACTGTGTCTGTACCCTAGATCCAGGTGTGTTCCTTGCACATGATAAACCTTTGAATAATTATTTGTTGAAGAAAATATTTATTGACATCTCTCAAGCAATCTTCCAGGCACAGGAAAGAAAAACCTGTATGAGAATATTCCTCTGGCATCAAGGAGCTCATATTTGCTATTTCTCAAAATGTAGTCCCAGAACCACTAGCATGAGAACCACTTGGGGTGCTTGCTAAAATTCAGATTCCTGGATTCAAGACCTAAGACCTAATAAATCAGCTTTCCACATGATTCTCATGCATCCTGAGCTTTGAGAACCACTTCCCTCTAGGAAGGCAGTCATTTAAACAGCCTTCCACAATAGCATGATAAGTTTTCAAAAAGGTTAGCATGGAATCTGAGGGGACCAAAAAGTACACACAGTCCAGTCAGATAGGTAGGGTGGGTGGCAGATTCCTAGAGATGATGCCCTGAGCTGAATGAGCTGGAGGAAGACAGAGGGAAAAGGCACTCTAGGCAAAGGGAGCAGCATGTGCAGAGGCAAGGAGGGTGTTGCTGGAGGACAGGTTGTGAGGATGTGTGGAAAGAGATGGAGTAGAAAAAAATGGAACTTGGAGCTGGATTGCAAAGGGCCTTCCTTGTGTACTGTTCAGAGGAGCTTGAATTTACTCCCAAAGGCAATGGGAAGCCATTGAAATATTTTTAGCAGGGCACTCATGTGATTAAGTTTATCTCTAAGAAACATGAAGTTGGTGGCAGTATGGAGTGTAAATTCAAGGCTTAAGACTGGAGAAAGGAAAGAGGCAATTAAGAGGCTATTGCAATAACTTGGACAAGAAATGACATCCTTACCTAGAGCTTTGGTGTGGAGTATGAGGTGATACTTTAAGAGATTCATGGGTAATAGAAAGAAAGGATTTCGTTAGGAAGCCAATATCTCATGATGGTTAAGAATATTAGCTTTGGGATTAGACAGACTTAGAGTTGAATCCCTGATTTATCACTTTATATACTTGGTCCAATTTCTTAGCGTCTCTAAGCTTCAGCTGTAGAGCGGGGAGAGTAATACCCACGTCACTTGAGTGTTGTGAGGAGTGGGTTGGTTTCTCCAGTCTGGTGTGTCATTGTGGGAGTGGAAAGAGGGTAGGGGATTTGAGGAGAGTCGTGAGAGTGTAAGTAGAGATTGTGTTTGGGGATAAATATGGTTTTCAGGCAGTACTGAGGAGCCAGCTGAGTTTGGGAATATTAATTTGTACTTGTACCAGTTCGCATAGAGTATGATTTTTCCCCAATAGTATGTGGTGCATTGCTTATATGAATAGAGAAGGCAGATTCATATTAATCCAGGCTTGTGTTTTGACCCATGGGTGCAGAAAAAGACAAAAAGAACAAGGAATTCAGAGCTGACCAGAGTTCTTAGAATGACTGGAGAGAAAACGAAGGGACAGGCAGACAAAGCTGATGAGAGAAGTCAGAAAGGCCTGGAGACCGGGGTGTGGATGAGTGAAGATGTGGTGGTGATGAGGAAGCCAAGAGCCAAAACAGTGGGAGGCTGCAGTCAGAGAGCAGGATGTTTGAGTTCCATATTTCAGAAGTGGAGCAGCTTCAGATCCCAATGAAAACCAAAATGTAGCCAGGGGGATGAGGGAATGGAGGGAAGATGAGAATCAGTGGAGTCAAGGTGAAGACAATGCAAGCCCAAGTCACTGGATGAGTCTTCAACATGAACATTTTAGCCTCCCAAGACCATAGTGTGAACTGGGCTGGACAAGAAGGCTACACACAAGTCAGGTGCACAGTCTTTGCCAAGTGATGTTTTTATCTCTGATTAAGATTCACACTGTGTATGGTACTCTCTCTGTCCTAGCCTCCTCCGGAGTCCATTATGTCAACAGTTCCCTGCTTGATCATATATGGGCTTTTCCTCCCATCGAAAGGCTGTTTTTTATTAAGTGTTTAAAAACAGATGTAACAGCCAGGTGCGGTGGCTCACGCCTGTAATCCTAGCACTGTGGGAGGCCGAGGTGGGCAGATTGTTTGAGCTCAGGAGTTCGAAAACAGCCTGAGCAAGAGCGAGACCCCATCTCTACTAAAAATAGAAAGAAATTAATTGGCCAACTAAAATATATATATAAAAAAAAAATTAGCTGGGCATGGTGGCGCATGCCTGTAGTCCCAGCTACTTGGGAGGCTGAGGCAGGAGGATCGCTTGAGCCCAGGAGTTTGAGGTTGCTGTGAGCTAGGCTGGCTGACGCCACGGCACTCTAGCCAGGGCAACAGAGTGAGACTCTGTCTCAAAAAAAACAAAAAAACAAAAAAAACAGATGTAACTCACATACCATAAAATCCATCTTTTAAAAAATATATTAATATAATTGAGTGGTTTTTAGTTTATTCACAGTTGTGCAAACATCACTATTATGTACTTCTAGAATATTTTCTTCACTCCAAAAAGGGACACCATACCCATTAGCAGGAACTCCCTGTTCTCTGCTCCCCCTGGCTGCTGGCAATCAGTAATCTATTTCCATCTCTATGGATTTGCCCATTCTGGACATTTCATATAAATGCAATCATCCAATATGTAGCCTTTGTGTCTCGCTTCTTTCACTCACCATAAAGTTTTCAAGGTTCATCCATGTTGTAGCATGAATCAGTACTTTATTCCTCTTTATGGCTGAATAATGTTCCATTATATGGCTATACTACATTTTGTTTATCCTTTTTTCAGTTGTCATGAATCATTTGGGTTGCTTCTACTTTTTGGCTGTTATTAATAATGCTTCTATAAAAATTCATTTACAAGTTTTTTAAAGGATATAACTTTTCATTTCTCTTGAATATATAGCCAGGAGTGGAATTGCTAGGTCAGATGGTAATTCTGTATTTAGTCAGACTGTTTTCCAAAGTGGTTGCATCATTTTACATTCCTAACAGCAGTGTATGAGGTTTCCAGTTTCTCCACATCCTCACAAACACTTGTTATTATCTGTCTTTTTTCAATAGCCATGCTAGTGAGTGTGAAGTTACTACATTGTGGTTTTGCTTTGCATTTCCCTGATGGCTATAGATGTTCAATGTCTTTTCATGTGTTTATTGGCCATTTGTTTATCTTCTTTGAAGAAATGTCTATTCAGATTCTTTGCCCATTTTTAAATGGGGCTATTTGCCTCTTTGTTATTGAGTTGTCAGTGTTCTTTATAAATTTTAGATATGAGTTTCTTATCATATATATAACTTGCAAAAATTCTCTCCCATTCTATGGGCTCTTTTTACCTTCTTGATGGCATCCTTTGAAGCACAAAAGTTATCAATTTAGACAAAGTCCAATTTATCTATTTTTTCTTTTGGAGTCCTGTTTTTTCCTTTGTTGCCTGTGTTTTTGGTGTCATATCCAGGAAATAGTGCTAAATCCCTAAGATTACGAAAATTTGTGATTTTTTTTTAAGAGATAGAGTCTTGCTCTGTTGCCCAGGCTGGAGAGCAGTAGCATGATCATATTAATAGCTCACTACAACCTCCAACTCCTGGGCTCAAGTGATCCCCCTCCCTCAGCCTCTCAAGTAGTTGGGACTACAGGCATGTGCCACCATGCCCAGCTAATTTTTAAAATTTTTATAGAGATGCAATCTTGCTAGGTTGCCCAGGCTGGTCTCAAACATCTGGCCTCAGGTGATCCTCCCTCCTTGGCCTCCTAAAGTGCTGGGATTACAAGCATGAACAACTGTGCCTGGATTGATTATTGCTTTTTTTCTAAGAGTTTTGTGGTTTTAGTTCTTCAATTAGGTCTTAGATTCATTTTGACTTAATTTTGTAAATGGTGTGAGGTAGAGTCCAACTTCACTCTTATGCATGTGGCCATCAATTTGTCCTAGCACCATTTGTTGAAAAGGTGATTCTTTCCCCATGAATCACATTGGTACCCTTGTCAAAAATCAACTGACCCTAAATATCTGGGTTTATTACTGGACCATCAATTCTACCTCATTGTTTTATATGTCTATCTTTATACAAGTATAGTCTTGATTACTATAGCTTTATAGTGAGTTTTGCAAATCTGGAAGTGTGAATACTTTGGGTTTTTTTTTTTGGTTATTGTTGTTCTTTCCAACATTGTTTTGGCTATTCTTGCTCCCTTGTATTTACACATGAATTTTAGGGTCAGTTTGTCAATTTCTATGAAAAGCCAGCTAGGATTTTCATAAAGATTGTATTGAATGTGTAGATCAATTTGAGGAATATTGACATCTTAAAAATATTAAGTCTTCCAATCTATGAACTCGGAATGTCTTTTTCAGTTAATTTAGGTCTTCTTTAATTTCTTTTAGCAATATTTTCTAGTTTCTTATGTACACATCTTAGGCTTCTTTTTTAAAACTATTGCTAAGTGTTTTATTCTTTCTGATGCTATTGTGAATGGAGTTTTTTTCTTAATTTCATTTTCAGATTATTCATTGATAGTGTATAGGAATACAATTGATTTTTATGTATGGATCTTGAATCCTGCAACCTTGGGGAAACCTGTTTCTTAGCTCTAATATGGGGCAGGGTGCGATTTCTTAGAATTTTCATTTATGTAAGATCATATTATCTGCAAATAGAGATTTGGATCTTGGGATGGTCAGACTCAGTAGAACATTCCCTAATCACAGTATTATTCCCTAATCACACTATTTCTAGCAGGATTCAAGATGATTTCCAAGCAGGTGTACACTTTCTGAATTTTCACAGGGTGAAAATGGTTTTGGTGTTCTCAAATGAATCTCTATAAATGTATATACTTTCTAAGAGAATATTTAAACCACAAGGAAAAACATAAATTAATATCTCCATAAGGGCCCCAGATGAAACAGTGAAAAACTACTTCAATCCTAGGTACATAGGTGGCAGAACAATAGAACTCACTGCCTAGATGAAAGTGCTGAATCTAGAACATTACCACAAATCATTACTTTTCTTATGATAGAAAAACAGAGGATAATGTAGTTAATTGCAGTTGGGTAATGTCAGTGAATTGAAATGTTTAGGAGGGCGGAGCAAGGTGGTGGACGAGAAACACCGCCAGACAGAGTGTCTCTGCAGAAAAGACAGATTCTAGGAGAAATTAGAAGAAAGAAGAAGGCAGACGAGCATACATCAGTCGAGGGTCGGAAGGAGGGGTGCCGGAGACTATGGGAGACTCCACGGGAGGCGGTTGCGGAGGAGAACTGGAAGGAGAGACTCGGGAGCGAGCAGTCTGGAGACCAGCGGCAAGGGTGGGAGGAGCGGTTAACTTCCCCTCCCTTGCGTCTCGGACTGCTGGCGGGCTCCCCAGCGGCTGGAGAGACCTGCGGACACCAGTCCAGAGACGGCCACCGCCAGCGAGCGGTGAGCCTGTAGCGGACGCGGCACCAGGCTCCCAACCCCCTCGGGCCCCTCCCTGCGCACAGACCCGACCGCACGGCAGGCGCCATATTGCTGCACTGTCCCCTCCCCCGCCCCGACCTCGGCTGCCGAGAGAGACAATACAGCCACCAGCCGGAGCCATCTCCAGGGAACGGGACCTTCCCTTTTGGGGCCCTACAGCTGACTGAGGGGTACTCAGACGGGGAGCTCCCTACCCGCCAGCCCTCCCAGGTGCTGCTGGCCTGGTGATTCCGGGAGAACAGGGCAGACCCAGAGGCTGAGAGACATCGACCCAGCTGGGGCTCCCCGTGGGGGAATTAGGTCTGGCACCCCTCTCCCTGGTGGGGTCAGGGATTGAACTCC
>CAUYPO010051907.1:0-35373 GCA_963574435.1 Cheirogaleus major
CCCCCCCCCCCCCCCCCCCCCCCGCGCACACTTCTCCCCCTTCTGAGGGTGAGGCAAAGTTATACAATGTATCCACATTGTAAAAAAAAAAAATCTTTTGTTGGATGGCGGGCCGGCCGGACGGGGGAGAAAGTGGAGAGCGACATACTGTGTGCCGCACCGGGGCCACCTGGGGATTGCACTCCCTTGAAGCTCGGACCTGGGGGGGGGAGGGGCAATGTATGTAACCCTGACAATATGTGTACCCCCATTACAAGATGGAATAAAAAAAAAATTTTTTTGGTCAGTATATTGATTAACCCAGAGAATCACCAGGAAGGTTGGAGAAACAGGCAGATACATAACTAGAATCTCATCCCCCAACTGGTTGATATGGCTTCAGCCTCAGTTCTGAACACCTGGAGGCCCTGCGGTACCCAGACTCCAGGAGTTGACTCCTCCCACAGATATTCTGGTCTCTCTACTTCTGTGGGTCACTGGCTTTGGGCTCAAGATCTTGGGCAATTGATTGTTTCTGGTTTCCTGAAGTTCTGCAAGAAGAAAAGCTACTGAAATGCGTGTCATGTAATTTTAGCAACTATGGCAGGAAGCACGTTTTGCATGGTACATTCTTTAAATGTAAGAAAGGGTTCAGATGCTAGGCATCTAATAAAGTGACAAATAGTCACTGTAGAAGCTTGTGCAGTGGTGCAGTAGAGGAGACATTTGGCTTGGACTAGCATGCTAGTAGTAGAGAGAGAAAGCTTGAGAATCTAAATTATTTGGTCATAGAGTGGGCAGGACATTTTTTTTTTTTTTTTTGGCCTGGGTAAGGAGGATAAAAAGAAAAAGGAAGAATTGAGCATAATTCCTAGGTTTGGGGATTAAGAACCTGGGTGAACAGTGGGAACATTGAGGACAGAAAGACAGGACAGAAGGTGGGTGTGTGTTTGTCCAGAAAACTAACACTTTGGGTTATTTTATGTTTGAGGTAGTCATTAGACTATTTAAATGGTGATGCCAAGTTGAATTAATTCTAATTCAATTCAATTATAATTAATGAATTCTGATTCAATTAATTTAGGGGCAAAGTCAAGGGTGGGGATATAAACATGACCTCAGAGGCTTCTAATCTCTTTTTCCAATAAAACATTATGTTTATTGTACCCATTCTCAGATTTTAAAATTTTGCTTTAACAATGCCCATTATCTTCTTACTTAATAACTTAAAATAGCTATGCAAAATAGCATGCGATGCTATTTTGAAAACCCACCAACTCAGCTTTCATGGCACTCTATAATATGACTGAGGTTGGCATATTTATATTCTTCCTCATTTTTTCAATTGCTTTATTTATTCAAATTTAGTTTTTTAAACTGACAGAGAAAATTGTGTGCATTTATCATGTACAACATGATATTTTGAAGTATATACACATTGTAGAATGGTTAAATCTAGCTAATGAGCATAAGTATTACCTCATAGAGCTGTGATTTCTGTGCTGCGAGCACATGTCCGTTCTCTTAGCATTTTTCAGGCATTTTTCTGGCAATTTGTCCATTGCTTCCCAGCAGACAGATAACCACTGTTACGGTTGGGCCAGCTCTCTCACTGGTCATCCCACAGCCTGATTCCAATTGTTGTTGTTGATGTCGTTGCTCCTCCAGCCTGGAAACATTATAGCAGAAAGTTTAAGAGAACTTTGGGCTATGACAGACCAGAAGTGACTCCTGGGCCACACAGCTTATTGGCTGTATGACTTAGGGATTCATTAAATCACTCTAGTTTTCATTAGTAAAATGAAGGTGATAATACCTCTTCCACAGGGATGTGGCAAGAATTAAACAAGAGAAAGCTTGTAAACACTTGGAACACATTGCAGGTACTCAGTAGATGATAACTTTAATAGTTATTGCTAGCCACTCTTCTATCTTTCCAAAAGCAAAAAATTAATGCCTTAAGCGAAAATCCATCCTTCAAGTGCAAACTCATAAAGCGCCTGTAGTCTTCCTTAGCTAGTCAGGGCTGTAATTGAAAGCAACAGCAATCTTTCCAAAGATTTGTTGAAAGAATGAAAAAAAGAATATAAATATCCAAGGACAAAGCACAAGAGCAGTCAGCCCTCTGAGGCTGAGGCTGAGGGCAAGCCTAAGAGTATTCCTTTGCCTTGCTATGGACCGTGAAGTCCTGAAGTCTTATTCCTGCCTTTCTCTCTGAGTCTATGCCACCTTTCTAACTTCTCTGTGCTCACCCAATTTCTCTGCTCATGAAGGACTTCCCCGCATCCCATAACTTGCAATTGCGTGATTTGATTTATTCCTCCCATACCTTCATGTGAGTTTATAGGTCACAGGAACTGTCACCCTTAATTTGCATTTCTGTGACTTTAATTTAAATTTTCCAAAGACAGAATGTTTGACTTAACTTGTCCATGATTTCCCTTGGGTCAGATGTCCAGCTATAGCCTGGGCACAAAATGAGGCTGGGTGGTGTTAGACTTATCTTTATAGAAGTTGTAGACAGAACAATTTAAGCTAGAATGATATGTGAGTAAAGCAGGCGAAGTAATTTGTTGTCGGGTAATTTGTTTGTAAGGAGTTGAAGGCCACTTGAACTAACTCAGATAATAAGGGACTTAACTGAAAGGATACACGTGAAACATAAAAATGTAGGGTATAAAATACAGCTGGGTCACATAGGAATTGGAAAATTGTCAGGAAAATTGCATCTGTCTGTCTCAACCTGATTTTGCACATCTGTTTTTCTCTCTGCAGACTGGTAGTGTTTACCTATTCAATAACATCAATTGCTCATTCAACATGGGCAAATAATTTGTCCAGACACTTTTCTAGGTTTTCTCCCCTTATTCATAGGATGAAAGCTCCCTAATTTTGTCTTACTTGATTTTATCTCATTGATTTAGTTAATTGTAAATTGCAGTGCCCAGGGCTCACTCTACATTCATTCCCTTAGTGATCTCATTTTGTCTCAGGGCTATAAATTCTATGTATATGCTGACAGCTCCAAATTTATATCTCTAGGAGGGTCCTTTCTCCTGAACTCCAGACCCATATATCCAGCTGCCTGCTTAATATCTCTTCTTGGGTTTCTAATTGGCAACTCAAACTCACCATGTCCAAAACATGACTCCTGTTTTCACCTCCCTTTCTAAACCCGTTCTGATCACAGTCTGTCTCATCTCAGTTGACAGTAACTTTGTTTTTCTGGTTGCTCAAGCCAAAACTTTGGTGTCATCTTTGATTTCTTTCTTTGTCTTCTTCCTCATCTGATGTCTGCCAGTCTTGTCTGTTGTCTCTGCCTTTAATATATGTCCACAGTCTAGCTACTCCTCATCACCTGTGTCACTGCCAGGCCACCATCATTTCTGATCTGGATTATTGCACTAAACTTCTATACCTGGTTTCCCTGCTTCACCTATGGATCCAAATAGTCTCTCAGTTAGGTGTTTTGGGGAGTGATTCTTGTAGCAAATAACCCAGCAGGTTGACTCCTCTGTTCAAAACCCTTCTTTAGCATTCTTTCTCAGAGAAGTCAATGTTCTTACAATCCTCTATGAAGCCTACAAGGTCTATCCCTCTCCCCTTTACTCTGACTTTACCTACTGCTATTCACCCTGGTTCATTCTTCCCTTGCTTCACTGACTGCTTCCTTTACCCAGCTAGACAGGACCACACCTCAGGGCATTTGCACATACTTGTTCTTCTGCCTGAAAATTCCTTTCCTAAGATATTTATGTGATTCTCTACTTCTCCTTCAATCTTTTGCTTCAGTATCACCCTCTCTGTGAGGCTCTCCCTCACCATCTTATTCAAAATTGTAACCTTTCCACCTTGCCCTCCCTCTCTCTGCTTCCTATTTTGTTTTACTTTAAAGAGACTAAATGAAAACAATAATTGTCTAACCTATAAATGAGGGCATTCTACTTAATCTATGTCTCTTTGCTTCCAATAGAGAAGGGCTCTTCTTCTATTAATATTACCAAGCAAAAATAGCTGAATAAATCACACATACACACACACACACACACACACATATACACACAGTCCAGTAAACAAACAACACCTAGAAAGAATCATTTGCACTACATCAGCCATTTAAAGTGGTGAAGTATAGACAACTACAGGCATGAGCCACCATTCCTGGTCAACCTTTCTTATACAAGGTTCTGTCTGGAAAGTATTCAGCCATGTAATATGAAAAATAGAGACATTTATTGAAGAAGATAAAGATACAAGAAACATTGTACATAGGACAATGACACCTCAGTCCCCTTCATAGTAGGCACCTTGGGACCTCACACAGTTTTCTCAGTATCTCTTAACCTAACCCACACATGTTCAGCGTTTTCAGGTGTTCTGCTTGTTGCAGGCCTTGCAGAATGTGGATCACTTTCAACAGATTCTCGACCGTCTTTGAAGTATTTGTGCTGCATTCATTTCATTGTCCCCAAAAGCCTTCTGAATCAGGCAAATGGTTTCTGCGGAGGAATGTTTAAGCTTAGTGCAGAATTTGATGCAGATTCGTTGCTCTAGTGGCTCAGTCATTTTGAATGTGACGGCCACACAGTACACATTGAGTACACTCACTCAATGGAGTCTAGCGCCCCACTGACTAGTACAGTGAAGGTGTCATTGCTCACGCAAGCGCATTACAGTCCACTCTCCTTGGCTGCCAGGTTACATCAATGTTATGCTAACCATTCTCGTTATATTAACAATGGCTGGATACTTTCTGGACAGACCTCAATATCTAGACTATGAGAAGCATTTTACATTTTCTGACTATTTCATATCATCTACTCTGTGTGGTGCATGACCTCCTCCCTCATTCTACTAATGAGGAAAAAAATTCAGAGAGTAAAAGCAACATACCCACATGATGTGAACGCTGTTATATCTGTCTTCCTAGTCTGTGCTCCTTCTATTAAGACATGCTGCTAGAATTAAGATTTCTATCCTCATCTCTACACATAACATTTCTGTTTCTCAAGTGATAACGACCACCTTCCCTTCTCTTTTCCTTGCAAAAATAGCATCGGAAAAAATACATACAGCATTTGACTTCATTTTTGGCAAATAATATGAAGAAATATATTCTCACAAAATATGGTAGACTTTGGAGTGGAGCTTCTCCCATTAAGGGTGCTATTGCCTTTCACCTCTGACTGTCATTAGTGGCCTCTACCCTTTTCTGCAGACACTTCTCATCAAGGCCTCACCTTTCCCTTCTCCCCAGCCTTCCTCTCTTCCCAGCTGAGCCATTTCTTGCTTAAAAATCCAATCTATGCTTAGGTTCTGTGGTGAGCACAATATTTTCCCCCAATGTTTCGGAGATTGGTAGTTACGGGTTTTCTGAAAATTTCTTTTACTCCCCACATTGTTTCTCTTTCCTATGAAATTATTCCTCCCTCTCCCCCTTTTTGGTTTCTGTCTTTAATATTACAAAGTCTTCTCTGCTCTTCATTTTTTGTTCATTCATATTAAAAAGTAAATGGAAGCTTTGGGTGCATGAGTGGGGCTTAACCATTAAGGTGTGTTAATAAATATCCCACTTCCAAGTGTGAATATCTGTTTTTCTCTTGGTCTCTCCATTTTCTTCATTAAAATCTCCTGCCTGGTTGCTGCATTTTGCAACCTGAATGTGTTGAGGAGGCTGGAAATCTCATAATTCAGTTCATAGACTTTGCTTAATTCCTAGTTTTTGGTACAGCACATCAGTCGTCTTTGAGCTGTGCCTCGAGGTCTGCGGAATGAATCACTTCATGTACAGAGAGGGCAGTGGACTTTATCAATCCTCCGCTTTCAGCTTCCCTGCCCTCCCACACACTCCCATCCCACCTGCTTCAAAAGTACACATCTCCAATTCCTGAGTCTTTCTGGGATTCTGTAGCTCGAACATGATTAATTAATTCTTGTTGTTTTCTCCCCAGACAGACACATAGGTGAGAACGTTCTGCATTCTGCTAAGTCATTTACCATTCACACAACACAGCAAATAGTGTTTATGTACCTGGGCTCCAGGAATAAGCTGTTTTGGTTCAAATCTTGACTACCATTTATTAAATCTATGATCTTGGGAAAATTCTTCAACCTTTCAGTGCCTTCCTCACCTGTCAATTGTTGATAATAATATTGCCTCTCTCATGGGGCTATTACAACAATTAAAGCACTTATAAAAGTGTCCAGGATATAATAGATGCTAGATAAATGTTTGGATTTATTATACTCTTTTAGGCTTTCCAAATTTTACTGCTGTCAATGAGCTACTATTGTCCCCTCTTCTATTCTTTTGTCTTCATGGATTTAAATAATTATACCCATTCCAGTATTATAAATTTAATAATGTTTGGGGAGGATCTTGAGCTAAATGCACACAACAATACCTTATAATTAACTCTATTTCAATAATAGAACTCTCCCAAACCTATTCCTGTCCTCACGTATGCATATGGTAACTGAATCCCCATTTTGGTAATCCACCTGGTACTCGAGTGCTCTTGGTAGACGGCTTGCCTTCTGTTTCCCTTTCCAGGGACCAGATCCTACTACAGAGTTCCAGCCAGACTACTGGTAGAAAAGATCTCTGCTCAGATTTCTCCAAACCTCTTGTGCATGGAGTCACCTTTGCCATACCCATTCTGAGGAGACACAATTACTTCTGTGTGTTGGGTTTTTAATGCCTGTGGTTTGTCCTTAGATTTTCTAGTCACTATGTTCTTCCTATTGGCCAGGGCCACATTTCTGTTTTTGTACCTTTGGATCCTGCCCAGCTGTTAAGCACTCAATGCTTGGGTGAAAGCAACTTCCTTTTTGATTTTTCTTTCTTTTTATTTCCAGATTCTCACTTCTCACTTTAGTTTTTCTTTTTTTTTCTCTTATTCCCTTCCTACTGTGAAATTTGAAATTGCACTTTTAATGATAACTCTTTATACTATGACTTGATAGCAATAAGATGACAGATATATTTATATTATATCCACTGGAAATAAGTTCGAGTGGCTATAGCCACGTGAAACAATCAGCAATGCAATATCATTTAGGGAGATATGATTGTCTTTCCCATTACTAGATTATGGAGTATTTTTATTTTTTATTGCACATTAACAAAACATTCCAATTTCACCCTAGTTGCACATGAGGCTTCATATTCCAAGATGAGAAACAGTAATAAGTTTTTATTCATAGTTTACTATGGTGAAAATGATTTTTGCAAATGCCATTTTTATAACCACTCCCCCACCACTATTGTCATTACTATTAAATTAATAAATATACAAATATTTATTTACAAATCTCTGTGAACATGAATGGTTTAAGGTTGTAGTAAATTTACTCTTCCTTCCTGGGGGCTTCTGGGAGAAATAGTCATTTCGCAGTGGATGAAAATGACCTCAAGATTACAGAATTCATCCCAAATATTTAGTAATATAAGCTGCTGAGTGCTATAGAAGGATGGAAATTAGAGTGTGTAGTGATCTTCACAAAGGGTCAAAAGCACTGTAAACAATGAAATTGAGGCTACTAGGTCTGGAGTGGGAAATGTCCCTTGGTAAATTTTCAAACACTAACTGCATTTTTATTTGATTGTTTGCTCTTGGTTATGAGTGTGTATACCTATTGTGCCAAGTCTGTGTGTGAAGGAGCAAGAGTCTTAATTACTGCACACAAATCAGCAAGATTTCCCTTATAGAGCTCTAATAAAGCATAAATGAACTTCTAGGAACACATCTCATAGAAGGAGGGAGGGAAGGAAGGAAGGAAAAAAGAAAACGAGGGGAGAGAAGGAAGAAAAGAAGGAAGGAAGGAAGGAAGGAAGGACGGAAGGAAAAACTTTCCAGAACTAGTTCTCATTCTAGTGTTCCTCACCTCAAGCACTGATTCACTGTAGAGTAGACAGTTTGCTAATGTCATGCATAGTCATTTAGACTACGCTGTTAAAAAGATTGCCATCTAAATATAGAAATCTTGTAGGAAGACAAATGAGGAAATATTGCTTTTATTTTGAATTTATGCCCATTATTAGCTTTGCAAATGCTCAGTCAAGATTACACAGTACAGCTATGTGGAGATTTAAAATTTTATAATACTTTTAATGTAAAAATAGATATAGTAAACTGAAGGTAGGGATCCATCATGTTTTAATTTCATTATCTGACTACTATTGGCAAGGCATAGTTATCTTTGTGAATTCACATATTATATTCCATTGTACTATAGCAACTCAATAATTTTATTGTTATATCAATAGTTTTTTGGGAAAATTAAAAGTCAGAAGTAGAGGATACAAACATCCTTATTATTTCTCCTTTATGTTTTTGTTTGCTTGTTTAGAAATATTTCTTTCAACTCTAGAGAAGAAAAATAACTTCCTTAATAAATAATTCTCTGCAAACCATTTGATAAGAAACCATTTTGACATTTAGTAAACCTGTAAAATTATGGGCTTATGGATGTTTTCCATTTTGTTAACAAATTTCAAGGCTTATTGAAAAATGACACTTTTCAAGATTAACTAAAAAGGTCTTACATCAAAATTTTATATCAGCTTCTCCCTTTTAAACATGCCGAGCTCAGGAATTCTCTAGCTCCGAGGTAAAGATGTCTCCTCTCTGAGCCTAGTTGGTCTTTTGAGCCAGTTACAAATTATACCACAGTGAGTTAGTTCTGGCATTTTGTCAAAATAATCAAAGCTTCCCTGCAAATTTGTAAAATGTGCTAGATGAAAGGAGACACTTTTAATTTGTTTTTACCTTTAAGACTCAGAGGAGATAAGCCAATGAGCCATAAATGTATTTCCTATTTTGAAGATTGATTTGGATGCCGTAAAATCTGCCGAGTTCAGAATTATTTAAAGCACTGAGACCTTGGAGGCGGGCGAGGGTGTGAGTTCCGCCCGTGGGTGAGTTTAAAGCTCCACTCTTAGAAACTGTACACCCAGTTGTATCCCTAACCCAGCTCAGAGTTTGCTAATCTGTGACCCGCAGGTCAGATCTGACCTTCAATGTCTGTTTGGACCACAGTTTTAGATGCTTCTGGTGGCTAAGATGCTGCTCCCTTCTGATGGCCCTCAGTGACACCACCCTCCTCACCCAGCCCGCACATCTTGATTCTGTTAACCTCCCTGGGACCCCATAACATTTAAATTTGTTAACCTTGCTTTAGATTTAGGGCAGCTGCTAACTTACATAGCTCTATTTTGTGATTCAGAGAAAGCAGATGATAAGTTGGATTTCAGTCTCCTCTTAGTAGTTCAGCCTGATGGCCCTGTGATGTGGACAAACTGCCCCAGTTTATGCAGCACATACAACCAAAGCCAACCATATCCAGTTAAAATAGGGATTCTTCATGAATTTGGAGGCTGAGTGAGCCAGTATAAGTGAATCAGCACAAGCCAATCATCATCGCTGGGAAGAAAAGACAAAAAGCCCAAACTGGAAGTCTATTGATTTGTTTTAAAGGGACGGCACCTTTACTGGACCACTCAGGCTCATTTACTTTAAGTTGTATAAGTAAAACTTTTGTAAATAGATTTTCCTCCATGTTACCTTTTTACAAAGTTCATCCAGTTTTTTTTTTTTTTTTTTTTTTTATAATGTGAACTTTTCCACAAGTGACTAAATCTCAGTATTCTGGAGTGACTCATCTGCTCATGGGGTCATGCTTCATTTTTAAACCAAGCACTCTTGTAGAGAGATTTGAAAACCAGATTCATAACACAAAGTTCATTTTGTCATGTGTGGGCATTTACAAATATCATAGCTAGGAAAGGAGAGAAAAAGAATTTCCTTTTTTATTTGTCAAGCGTTGCTCAGGAGTCTCTCCCCTCACAGTGGCATTGTGACAAAGCTGTGGAGATCTTTCCCACTTTACCCTGATGGCTGCTTTCATAAGGACGTTTGAGACAGGCTCGAAAGAGAACGCGGTGCCTGTGCTTTGCTTACTGATGGTTCTACACAAAAAGCCTGATATTGATCTGTCATCAGAAGGGGCTTCTGTAAATGCCTGAGATGATGTTCTGTGAAGGATAAATTGGTAGAGTTATTTAGAAAGAAAAGATTAAGTTCAGTTTACTGTGGTGACTAATCCATAAATGCTTTTGGAGGGAAAAGCTTAGTCTTCAGCTGTCTATGGAGGCATTGGGCAAAGTTCCCCATGCATTAGAGGCAGGGGATCAAGGCCAGATATTTACAAGATCCTTTAGCTTGTCAGCTGCACAGCATGAGGAAGATTTGTAAGCCAGGGTTATTCTTGCGGCAAACATTCAAGACTGCTGAGAAGGAGCAGTCTGTGGTTTGTTGAGTGTCTGTTATGCTAGGTGACCCTGAGCTAGGTTTGCTCAGATTACAAGCAAGAATATGGGAGAAATTGTAGGCAGAAAAAAAGACCTACCATCTCTATGGTGGTTCTGTACTGAGCTCAGAGTCAGACTATCAGATGTATGGGTGCGTTTCAGGGTCTTATGATTGTTTGCTTTTTTGCTAACTTCATTTGCTTCATCCTAATCAGAAGAAAACCCAGCAATTAGGCAGTCCAGCTCCCTCGTGACCCAAGGAACCATGCCAGTGGCTCTCTGAGCTGCTACGATTTAGCAACAGTGGAGGATGAAGCTCGGTGAAGTACTGAGTAGTTTTCCATTTTAACACACCTCCCACATTCCCAACTCAATATTTCATAGATTGGGGTTGACAAGCAAAGTTGTCTGAAGAATGTAGCCTGATAGTCACATATTATCTGTCAAGATAATAACTCCCTTAGGGTTTTTGGAAAAAGAATCTTTTCAACCTGACATTTAAAAACACTGCAGGTTTCAGCCTGTCTACTACCACCCATCGCAAAGCCCGGTATCCAAATGCTGTGCCATATGCTGACATCCCACAAATATAAAATAGAATAGAGATGCCACTGACACTGCTTGAGCCCTTCTCTTCAGACAGTCTTGGATGTCACAGGCAGAAAAAAAAATGAGAACTAATTTTCTGTTAAATCAAATGCACTCATTAACACAGCTTGACTCACATTGCATCCAACATGGCAGCAGTGATGGAACTTCCTATAATAGTCAGGGACATTTAACTACCCAGGAACAAGTCACTGTTTGTTGCTTGTCTACCATTTTTAATATTTCCAGAGTTTGGCTAACTATGTTTGAATGCTGTCTGATAATAGAACATATATTTTGAAAACATACGTCTTCTCCAAGTAAAAATAATTATCCTTGGAAAAATGAATGATTACAAAATTCCTATAAAGGATGAGACTATGAATTAAATTCATTTATTTGTTCCCATGCACCATCCCATCTTCAATATGGATCATCATCTTTCTCTGTGCCCACATCATCTCAGAATGAAAGCTCTGCATTTCAGCATCACAGCAGTAGATATCTCAGGGTTTCAATCCAGGCCCTCTCTCTTGGCTTGATTGATGTAGTTATGACACCATTCTTCCTGAGATTTTCCAAATCCATTTTGCCTCTTGTACATCAAAGTCTTCATGCTTTAATAATACACTCCTTTTTAATATTACTTCGTTCAAGATCCTGTTTCTCATGATTGGATTACTGAACTCTTTTTAAATTTATTCCTTACTTTCAGGATTTTTACCTTTGATATTCTATTTTTACTATAGCCCAAGATGAGTAGTCACTGTTTTGATTCCAGGTATCAAAACACTTAACTATTGGACACTTGGCATTGATCAGATCAAATATAAATACCTATCTTCAGCTTTCAAGTCATTTCAGCTTATTGCTTTCTTTTCTAACTACATATATTTTCTTTTGTATTGGTTGTCATGACTTCCCTCCAGGTGAGCTAATACTTCCAAGCTGACATTCCTGCTGAGACTATACTCAAGTTTTCTATGCCTCAGAAAGCCTAGGAACTGTTATTGCTCTCCTATTTTTCTCTTTCTCATCTCTCTTCCCTCTCTTTCCCTCCAGTTGTCTCAATGAATATTTAATGGTGGTGCTTTACAAAGACAACATCAAGTACAAGTTTGCAATGGGTGAATAAAAAAAGGTAACAAGAAGCTTATAAAAGCAAAATACTCTTCCCCTTCCTCCTGCTTACAGATAGCGTGTGATCCTGTGCTCATTCCCCCCACACCATCTGCCAAAGTTATAGTCCCAGCCTTGCTAATTTAAGATTTCACTCTTTTGTGGTTTCTTTTAATCATTAATGGTCAAAACTGTGCTCTACATTTAGAATCAGGCTTTTGCTATAGTGTATGCCATATTTTATGGAGATAGCACCACATCCCTAATAATTAATTTTTAGTTTCAAGGTGATTAAAGGAAGACCATGTTTTAGAATACAAGTTGGAAAATTGATAATTTCGTATCACTTTCCTGAGTCAGTGATTAGAAATAGGCCCAGCTGCTGCTTGCATGGGATTATCTCCTAGCCAAGGCCTGCATGTCTATTTGGGGATGGGGTTAGAGTTCAGTTAATATTCAGAGAGGTTATACCACCACAAATGTAGATAGACACTGCATTGGAGGCATTTACAAAGGAAGCATGAACATCCCAGGAGGGAACACCTGCCTCAAGGGGTCAGGTGGGTATTGAGAGGGGGGTTTGTGCCGGAGTTTGAAAGATGAGTGGAGATTTTAGTTAGAGGGGATGGTGGCATTTCCAGGAAGGGGCTGATGTGCGCTAAAGCAAAGCTGCAGGAGCAAGGTAAGGATGTTTAAGGAACTGCAAGTTAAGGGAGGGAAGGGTGTATGATTTTAAGGAAGAAAGTCAATTGATCACACCAGAGTTCTAATTAGCCATAAAAAAAGAATGAAATCATGTTTTTTGCAGCAACATGGGTGGAACTGGAGGCCATTATCTTAAGTGAAATGACTCAGACCCAGAAAGACAAATGCCCCATGTTCTCACGTATAAGTGGGAGCTAAATAATGTGCACACCTGGAAGCAGAGTGTGGAATGATGGAAAGTAGAGACTCCGAGGAGTGGGAAGGTGGTGGGAGGTAGATGATGGGAGGTTGCTTGGCGGGAACAATGTGGGTCGCTCCAATGATAGATGCACTGAAGGCCCTGAATTCACCATAGTGCAATATATCAATGTAGCAAAATTGCACATGTACCTTATGAATATATACAAATAAAAAATAAAATATAAAGTAAAAGATAAATAAAATACAGTAATGCTACAATAAACAAACAAACAAACCAAAAAATGAATTAGAATTCTAGAAAAATCAATCTGGCAGCAAAGTAGAGACTGGATTAGTACATCTCAGACTTTGCCTTAAGAAGACTGATGTAGTCAGAGCTACTCAAATCAAGTAACAGTGATTTAATTAGCAGGAAAAAGATCAAAATTGATAGTTTTTTAACTATAAGATTTTCTTCAACATTTTCCAATTTTAGAATGTCTTTTATTTGCTCACAAGTACCGGCAGATAACATCAATAAATGAAACAAGTGGTATTGAGTCAACAAAAATGAATAACTCTATTAGCTGAAACAGGCATTTCTGCTTAGTTTACAGCTTTAGTTTTTGTAACATAATGCTTGTGGTTTTGTTTCTGTTTTGTGGAATGAAATTTTCTATATTCTCTTATAAAAATTTCCCAATTTATAGGCTGAAATAAATCTCTAGGGTTTCATGGTATCCACAGAATAAAAATGACAGGTGAGTCCCTCTGCTGCTCTGTCTCACATCCTCATGGCTTCACCTCTCATTTTGGCTCTGGTCGCAGCAGGCAGTTCCATGAGGGATTTCAGTCACTTTACATTGACAGTGTCTCCACTCAAGGCTCTCCCCACCTCTTGCCTTCCATTTTCGGTTGTGTAGAGGAGCTAACCTCTAACCTCTCTGTGGACAATTCTCAAGAAGGAGAGGACATGGGTCAACATGTCTTCCTGTGGATCTGAGGTGGTGTGTTCTGAGAGCATTCTATATGTTCCATAGCAGGTTCCAGTTGGAACCCAGCTACTGGGTCCTCTGTGGTCCCCTTGATAATGCACCCTGGCATGGGTCTTCCCTCCTTCTCTCACTCCTGCTGTTCGGGATTTCCTTCTGAATCAACTACCTAAACACAAATCTTCATCTCATGCTTTGCTTTTAAGGATAAGCCCTTGTACTTTAATAATAATCTCCCCCTTTGTTGAGTTTGGGAACCGCTGACTTGGGGGACAGAAACCATCCTACAGGGGGCAAGAAGACCTTTTGGGAAAGCATTGCATGATCAGGGCAAATATAATCAGAGTGTTGGTCCTATCTAATGTCATACCAGCTGGGATGGAGCACATGCACCAGTTATTGCAATGAAAACAATGTCTTATATTTGTATAGTGTATAGTTATATTTGTATAGTTTGTATAGTGTATTAGCATATTCAAAATTGTTTATAAAACTTTAGTTTTTAAAAGCAAATCTCTCTTTTCTATGATTTTATTAACATAAAGTTATAAAACAGCCCAAATTAAATTCTGATGTTGGGGTAATCAGGTTAATGGTGACCATTAGGAAGCAAGGGGTTGGCACAGTGACTGAGAGTGGGTACAAGTCAAGTCTCCTTGTAATACCTCTCTATTTATGTGAAATGAGTGAAGTAGGGACTATTTTCATGTGACAGATGAGGAAACTGAATTAAACAAAGTGTAAATGACTGTTAATGTCAGATATCAAGTAAGGAACAGACTTGATGAAGACTTTCCTACAGATCCTAATAAATATATATTTTTCTATGAAACCACCAAAACTAAGCTGCTTTCTAATTGTTTTGCTGAATTGTGTGCACTGCAGACTTTGAAAGAGATCAATAAATAATACCAACATCCCCACTCAAGTTCTGAATCAAATAAGAAATAGGACAGAGAACTGGAAGATGGAGACCAAAATATTTCCTTTATTTCTGGTAAAGCTGAAATTCATGAATGAGGGTTTATTTATTTAACTCGAGAACTAGAAAGACTTAATACCACCAAATGTACTTCTGCTGGTCACTATGGGTTGGACATCACATGCCACGTTTTTCCTTTGAATCTCATTAGTAAGATTAAGCCAGTCACTGTTTCCACAGTGGGGAGAACAAAAGAGCTGAGAGATGCCAGTGATCTTATGCTAAAAGGGAGGGAAACAGGGAACAAGTTATCCCCTTAAACAATGTGATTACTCATTCATTCATTCATTCATTAACATGTTCAGAGTGATCGCAGTGTTTCAAGTACACAGAAATATGGTAATGAGCAAGGCAGAATATTCCCTGCCTCCCTCCTCCAGCTGCTTAGTAAAGTGTTAGTAAATAGTAAAGTGTTTCCTGTATAAAATTAAGTTTGCTACTTTTTGATAAGTCATAATAGATGATGGTAAAGTGTGAATCATCTAATATGAATGAATTAAAAACTTCAAACTATGAGCCACACGAAGACTTATATAATAGTTATAGCTTTTTACTCCATTATGCTATTAGAAGAGATCTAACATCTGACTCTGAGTGATTCTTAAGTCTACAGAGAAATATTTACCACCCATTTCAAACCTTTGCATCATTGTTCTCATTTCAGAGTAGAATGTCTCTTTCACTATAACCTGAATCTCATTCTCTTGTAGTTGTAGAAGCCTAATTTATCAATCCATCTCTCTCTCTCTCTCTCTCTAACACACACTTGCACACTATTGATCCAACATGCCCATCTATCTACGCCTATCTATTTAACCATCCTCTTTCTCATTTTCTTTAAAAGAAGCTTCTAAAAAGAGAAATTGGTCTAAAGTTACACATTCCTACTTCATCAATTCTGCCTCGTTTCATGACCCAACAGGTGCACAATATGCTTCCGAATCTACATCCTGTCTCTTCCGTATTGTTTTTCACCCTTGTCTCATAGCTACCCTGAGTAATGACTGGCTTCCCGAATGTTAACTGCTGTGTCTTGCCTCTGTAACTTTGCTCTAGAAGTTCCCTCCCCTGCAAAGTCCCTGTCTTCTCGTCTACTGTGTGGAGTCCTTACGTTTTCTAAAAGACTCAGCCTGAGTCTCATCTCTAGACTTGTTTACCTTTCTCACCTGAGCAAACTGACTCATACTTGTGCTCCCTGAGAACTCTCTGGATATCCCTCTAATGGCACGTGACACACTCCATTGTAAGTACTAGTTATTTAACTTTTTACTTCCTTAGGCTATAAGCTTCTTAAGAGCACAGACTGGTGTCATCACCTCCTATACCCAAAGCCCGGCTCAGTGCCTCTCTCATAATAAGCATAAACAAATGTTTGTAAAATGACCAACAGAATGATTGCAAAAATATATTCCAAGACAGTTGTATATTATTTTTTAATCAGATACAATATACAGAAGTGGTTGTTGTAACACAAATATATTTGATTTAAAAAGCTGATCAATCTGTTTACCTACATACAATGGTGAACATACCTTTTCAATGCAGTGAAGAGGGGAGGGCAAAGGATTCTTTATTAGGAGGCAGAGATTGTGCAGAGTGTTTTCTATCTATTTTCATTGCTCACAGTGATGGTAAAACAAATACACACACACACATACAGAGGAGCTGGGAGAGGCTGAACAAAAAAAAAGAAAGGGCAGAAACAAAGATTGAGATAGAGCAAATGTATTCAAGATTAGAATAAAGCTCTTGATTCCTTCAGAAATAGCATTGGAAAAACCATGGGAAGATTTGATGGACATAAAGGAATACAATTTTAGAGATAAAGAAGATTATGAAGCAAGGAAGACTAAGTCTTAGGATCTATTAAAGATGATGAAACTGCTATAGAATGTTATGAATGTCTTAGGGGAAAATAAAGAAAAATGAATACATTGTTTCTAAAGTAACAACCACTTTGATTAGGCAAAACATTTTTTTTTCCACAATAGAAGAATTCTTTTCTAAAAATGTCTTAAAGCTATTTTGAGAAACTTAAATTGACAAACTGTGTTACTTTGGGCAGGTTATTTTTTCTCTCTAGACTTCAGTTATTATCTTTTCAAAGGGGATAGTTCCCTCCTAAGTGAAAACTGATTCCTAGATGTAGAAATATATGTGCTAAGAGATAATGAGTAAATGGCAATCATTATGAATATAACATCAGAACATTATATCTACTTTGTGTAGTGTTAACACACACCCCTCAACACACACACAGATTTGTGAATGATTCCTATCTATTTGTGTCTCCAGCTTTGCCCCGGAGGTTCAGGTCCACATTACCAACTCCCCGATAATGATAAAGTCCCCGTGAAAATGAGACACACTTAGAAGTAAACTCCTTTTTCCCTCTTGCAATTTGAAGCACTACAATTAATGGTGGATATATTTTATCACTGAATCATATCTGATCATATGAGAATGTGAGGCTAAAACTAGAGTGAAACCTCTGTGGAAAGCAATATGGAGATATCTCAAAGAGTTACAAGTAGAACTACCATTTGATCTAGCAATCCCATTACTGGGCATCTACCCAAAAGAACAAAAAACATTCTATAAAAAGACATCTGCACTAGAAATGTTTATAGCAGCACGATTCACAGTTGCAAAGATGTGGAAACAACCCATCAATACATGAGTGGATTAATAAAATGTGGTATATGTATACCATGTAGTTCTACTCAACCACAAAAAAACAATGGTGATCTAGCACCTCTTGTATTATCCTGGGTAGTGTTGGAGCCCATTCTACTAAGTAAAGTATCACGAGAATGGAAAAACAAGCACCACATGTACTCACCATCAAATTGGTATTAACCAATCAACACTTAAGTGCATATATAGTAATAACATTCATTGAGTGTTGGGCAGATGGGAGGGGGAAGGATGGGATGGGTATATTCATACCTATGGGTGCAGTGTGCACTGTCTGGGGGATGGACACACTTGAAGCTCTGACTAGGGTTGGGCAAGGGCAATATATGTAACTAAACATTTGTACCCCCTTAATGTGCTGAAATAAAAAAAAAAAACTAAAGTGAAATAGAAGACAAGAGTTGTGTGAAAAATTGCTAATTGAGTTGCTGCAAGTTGGACTGGGGGATGAGGTGTAGAATTTTGGCCATGAAGGAGGCAAGAGTGTTTGCACTTGCCTTTGACATGTGCATTGGCGAGTTTACTAAGGAACCCACATGGGAAAAGCCAGTAGCAAAAGCAATGGCTTTTTACTAGCCCACAAGAAAATTACTGTTTGCAGTTCTGCAGTTCTCTTTATTTAAGTGCATCTTAATATCAACTATTAAGTGTTTTGAACGTTAGTGTAAAAGGAACAATTGCTAACCTTCTGCTAACCATTCTCTTGCTTGTCTTAGTTTGCTGGCTGAGTCTCTAGTGCAACAATGACAGGAATAGTATTAGTAGCATTCTTGCCGTATTTCTGATTTAAAATGGAATACTTTTAATATTACTGTATTTAGAATGATATTTATTGCAGTCAATTTTTTAGGTGTCTATAACCTTTATCAGACCAACCACTATCTGTTTAGAAACTATTTGTTTATTAAAAATTCACCCGCCTACACGGAAATAAAGTAGCAGGACAAATAACTTTTTTCAATCACACAAGTTTTTTCAATAACAAAATGGAGTGAACATTTTGTGTTATTGAAATACTTATGTAATCATTGCCTAACAGACCAAAATGAGATGCGTTCATGATTCATCTGCAACATATAAACTAGTAAGAGTAATGGCTTTGGTTTAAAAGCCTGAAAATTTCTGATGAGGAAAGCCATAAGCCCCTGAAATAAAATATTTTGCAATTCTAATTAGAGTCCAATCACAGTAAATCCTTTAGTTGCAATGTTTGTATTTGCATACATATTTCAGATCTACAAAATTTTAGATTAATCCCTCAAGGAATCCTATTTTCTTTTTTCCATATACGGCTTTCATATTTACAGAAATGATCCCAAATTATTTAAATATTAATTGATTCCAAGATTAACTATACCAACATTATAGAATCATTCTTGAGAAAAGTCACTTTATTTTTATTTGGTTCATTTAAGTTAAAGTTTATGTTTTCAATTCTTGTCTGAAATTTATACTCATTTTTAGAAAAATTTTAGATACCGATTATAATTTAGTATTTTACATTATTGTTGAAGTTTAATATTAATATACGTGAAAAACCCAAAATATATTAAGTAATTAGAAAATGCTAGCATAAGGAAATAGTCAGTAGCATGGACTTACCAGGTTTGGTTCCTGGCTGTGGTATGTGGTATTTCTTTGCTCTGTGACTCTGGGTAAATTAAATAATCTCTTTGTGCTTTGGTTTTCTTTTCTGCAAAATGGAGATATTAATAATACCCCCCTTGTAGAAGTCTTATGAGAATTTGAATGTGTTAATAGAACAAAATGTCTTAGAACAGTTGCTGACATATAACAAGCATTCTATAAATCTTGACTATCATCATCATTGTCATCATTGTCATCATCGCTGTTATCTCATGAAACAAATGACAAACTATTCTTTCAGTATCTCACACAGAGTTCATATTGAAGTTTTAATAAAACACCATATATGGTTGCTATAGAAATGACAATTTGAATTCATTTCTTTCAGTGAGTAAATTTCAAGCATAATTCTGCATTATTATTATTATTCGTTATAGCTAAAAATAATACAAAGGAGGAACATAGGGCATGAGCTTTTCCTGACAAGTCTAGAATAGTTCCTATTGTCTTTACCAGCTATGATTTCTATAAGCTATCAAAGGTGAGCACCACTGTATTTATATATGCTTTGTAACTGGCAACACTATTATCTCTCCTGTGTTAGTATTCTTTTTGGAAAAATGCTCAAGTTCTCATTGCCATAACAACAGGCTGTTCTCTTTAAAACAAGATATGCTCTGAGTCAAAGTAAAATTGTTTCCATGGTAACTGCTAGATATTTAAGTGCAGCAGCCTGGTTTTTAATCAGTCAAATTGTCCTTTGTCAAAAAGCAACACATATTGTTACTAACATAATTAGATATATTCTGTGGTATGATAAATAAAGTAGAATAGATTCTCACAAAAATAAAAACAAATCGATTAATCCTTTTTCATAGTTACAGTTTCTTGTTCATAAAATAAAAACCTCCACCTTATATACATGTATCAATCTATAACATAACTCTATAAATGTAAAATATTTCCATTTCATGAATATTTGACCACATTTAAGTAAAATCCTGATCATTAAAAATGAAAATGTCCATGATCCAAACCTGTTTCATTCCTTAATTCTCTTTCCTAAAAAATAATGTCCAATCACTTTACATGTGTGTTATGCTAATATGTTTTAGCCTTTTGTTTGTTTCAGATAATCTCTTAATGAAGTAAGATAAATACATATTTTCCTCCCCATAAACCAAAGCAGATTCAAGCTGACCTACGTAGTCCCTTCATTTCCATTTACTTGCTTTCTGATGGTTCTTCTTAAGGTGGGAGTGAAACCGGGAGTGGTGGTTGTTTTTACATTCTCTCCCAAGTAGAAAAAGGTGGAGAACAGTTTCATTTAAGTGATATTCAAGTGACCTTATTTTTTTATTTACCACTGTGGTACCATTTACCATGTGGTAAAGGCACATACTTTGTATTTAGATAGAACTGGGTTCAAATCTTGCTCTGTCATTTTTTACAGACTTTGTGTGTGACTTTGGGCTCAAATGTTCTTTTGTAAAGTGGAGTTAAAATGTATACATCATGGATTATGGTGAGAATTAGATGAGACAACACATGTAGAAGGCTTAATACATATACGACCTCACCTGACAATGCCTGGTACATAGAATGCACACAACTGCTAACAGCAACTATCCTTATTATTATTATCACTATCATGAATCTTACTTAAATGCTAATAGCATATGGAAAATCACCTGGCAAGAATACATAATACAGCTCTTCAACAATAAGTTTTAAGATTCATTTAAAAAATATTATATTATAATGTAATAGAATTTCAATATAAAATATAATTATATAATTCATATTATATGGTAATATATTAATAATATATATGAGAGTTTTTCAGCACTCTGAGATCAATGTTAAAATACTTGATGGAATTTAAGATTGTTTAAATCACCCATTTGGTTTTTTTGATTTTTAGACAAATGAACCCGAATTTTACTTTTCTCTCATAATTTCTATGGCACTAGAAGATCAGTTAACTTTGGGCTGAGATATATGTCAGATTTTCTAGGACAGTCCTGAATTTAAATGTCCTGTTTCATTGTTCCCATATGTATAGCTGCTCCTGTCAGACACTGTGTCCTGATTTTTGTGTAAAAAATATCGTCACTATGAACACGAGACTTGCACCGTCTCTGACTTTGGCATTGGAAGGTAATTCCAGTCAAGACTCCAGGTCTCAGGGAGCAGATGGCACCTCAGCGGGGTCCTTGTGCTGCTGCAAAGCATGCTGGCAAGGTCCCACGATGCCAGCCTAGTTGACAAGAAGCTTCAGAGGATAGCAGGTGACTCTTGTTCATCGTTTCCCTTGTTTGTTTCCATGGAAAGGGCAAAAAGGGCAGGCAGGACAAGCCAAATCACTTACTGTCAAACCTTTGTTATAAGGTCTAATTTTAACACCCACTTGTAGGTCTGTCTGGTGTTACAAATCATTTCAGCGAATGAGGTATAAAATAATATGAAGGATAAGCCTCTCTCTGCTACATGCTGCCAGTCCTGAGCAAAGAATAAGGAACCAGAATGATCAGTCTTGAGAGATCATCTAGTTCAAATCTCTAATTTGTCTCCTCTTGGTAAGAGATATGCCAAGGAGCATTGAACCCGCATTCCTCATTCTACTAGAATGATGAGCCCCCACTTGCAAAGAATTTTGAGCTTACCACCTTTCTTCCAAGTCTCCTGATTATGGAAAATTATTTGAGATTCCATTAAAAGTTATCTGTGGATCAGTAAATGTCTTTAAGAGATTTGAAGGAAGACAAGACAGAGAAGGTAAGATCAAGGGTGTTTGAAATTCAGCCATCAAGGAGAAAAGATTTGGACTTGAAATAGAATGGAGAAATACCGCCTTAGTCTGCTTGTGCTACTATAACAAAATGCCACAAACTGGGTAATTTATAAATGACAGAAATTTATTCTTCACAGTTCTGGAGGCTGGGAAGTCCAAGACCAAGGAGCTGGCAGGTTCGGTGTCTGGTGAAGGCTCGTTCCTCATGGATGGCACTGTCTAGGTGTCCTCAAGTAACAGAAGGGATGGAAAGGGGAAAAGGGTATGAATGCTGGGTCCTCACATGGCAGCAAAAAGGGCCTGAGCTAGTTCCCTCCAGCCCTTTTATAGGCATTAATCCATTTATGAGAGTGGAGCTCTCTTTACTTAATCACTTCCCCAAGCCCCACCCCTCCTTAATGCCACCACAGTGGGGATGAAGTTTCACCATGAATTTAGGAGGGGATATATTCACATCATAGCAAAGACTCTTAGAAATAGCAGCAAAAACATGATTCTTGGATAAGCATAAAGAGGAGATAGGATAGATTAAAGGAGGACAATTGGCATAAGCATCTCAGTCCATAAAACTAGATACCCGGTGTATTAGTTTCCTAGAGTTGTTGAAACAAATTACCACAGACAGCAAAAAGCTTAAAACAGTAGAAATTTATTGTCTGACAGCTATAGATGCTGGAAGTTTGGAATAAAGGTGTTGGCTGGGCCATGCTCTGTCTGAAGACTTTAGGGGGGAAATGCTTCCTGCCTCTTCTAGCTTCTGGGGATTGACAGCAATCCCTAGTGTTCCTTGGCTTGTAGAGGCGTCACTCCAGTGTCTGCCACTGTCTTCATGTAGACTTCACCCTGTGTCTGTGTCTGTGCTTCCTATTTTCCAATGAGGACACCAGTTACATTGGATTAGGGCTGTCCTAATACAGTATGACATCATCTTAACTAGTTATTAATACATCCGAAATGACCCTATTTTCAAATAAGGTCACATTCTAAGATCTCAGGAAGGTCTTGAATTTTGAGGGACACCAAACCAGTACATCTGGTTTTCTTTTCCATACCCTTACATCTTTTCTCTGCTCCCATATCTTTTCTCCAATATGGTAAAATATTGGGAAGAGTTGGGGATATTTGCAAAGTACAAGTCAAAAGTCAGAGATTGCGGCAGAGAATGACCTGGAGGGAGAAGAATGTCATGAAAATACATAACCACAATTTGGTCGTATAATTGTGGACTGGCTGGTAGACTTGAGATATAAACAATAATAAATATATTAATAGTTACCTCCAGCAAGATTCCTTGTTCTTCATAAAAGCAACATAAGCTTGGAGTAGAGAGACTTGATTTAGGATTTTGATTGGCAAGTTGCCTCTTTAAGAATTTTCATAAGCAAATAGATATAAATTTACCTCATTTAATCACCATGAGTATTAAATAAGATAACATTTGTGCATGGCATTTAGCTCAGCAATTTCCATAGTAGTTCATTTCTCCTCCTTTTTACATGGGCATACTAATGCGTTGGGCCCCTCGTCTAATGTCAGGGGTCTCTGCCTCCAGTGAGTAGAGGTTCACGTTTACTCAATCCAAATGCAGAAAGAAGGCTCGCCTCTTTCAACCACATAATAAGATCGAAAGAGAGGGAACCATTATCTGATGATTTTTCTTTTTAGAAATGTAGGCTCCTTCGAAAAGAAAATAAATTTATAACCTACTCCTTTAAGATGGATTTGACTAAAAATTTCTGAAAAAGCCTGAGTAGGCTATATCATATTAACCAAATAGCTCACTGTCTTGCAAGAACATATATAGCTGATATGCTGGTTTAAGTACATAGTCTCCTTTACATCTGCTTTTATATGAGCAGACGCTTATAACTGAGGGTCGACCGTAAGCCTTAGAATTTAGCTGCATTAAGATGCAGCTTCTTCTTATGTCTTTTGTATCCTGTTACTCACACTGAATTCTAGAAGCCAAGAATCTTTTCTTCATGGATCTTCTCTGCTATCATCAAACTACTGAGTGGGAGGCTAGAGCAGTACATGTAAATAAACCTGGTAAACAGTGTTTAAAATTAGTACGTGACAACCGCAATTTTTTTTCTTTTCCATGGCTTCCCTTGGGCATTAATTAAATACAACATTTTCAAGCATTTTTTCTTGGAGGATTATTTCCTCCTATGTTTAAAATATTCAGACTATGAATGCAACCGACAGCAATATTAAATTCTAATGACTATTTCTGAAATAGCAGGGAGCTGGGTCAGACCCAGTCTGTAATAGACACCGGTAAAATTGGAATCTTTTCCATTAGCATGCAGATGAGTCAAGTTTGAGAATCATTTTGTTTGTGGGAGAGTTTCTTTTTCTCCTAATGGGGAGTCAAAATTAGGGCATCTTGTTACTACCCTTGGAATTTTCTTTTTCTTTTTCTTTGGCTAGCTAGCTAGCTACATCATCTATTATTTTCTTTCTTCCTTTCCTCCCTTCCTTCCTCCCTTCCTCCCTTCCTTCCTTGCTTTTCTTCCTTTCTTCAATGTATATAGTTGAATTCTGCTATATCAATGGTTTGTACCTTATCTATCATGTATGAGAATGATAGCAAAAGCTAAAAATAATCTAACGTAGATGCATATTAGACTTGGAAAAAAACTCGCCTCATTTTTATTACTACAAAGGACATTTATTTCATGAAAAGGCATCATTATTAACATGAACATTTAATTATTTCTATGTATTGACTTTAAACCTACCCATAAATGTTATTTAATTAATAATTATTTTACAAAAAAATTTATGGAAGTGATTTTTATGGCAAGTTTTATGACCTAAAATTCGGGGTTTTTTCCCCAAAAATAATGTTTTGAATTTTTCATGCATAAAACCATGCACACAAAAAGACTCATTTTCATGAGTGCCTAAAATCTCTTCAGAAACACTCTTATTCTAGAAATAATTACTAAATGGCTGGTTTTATCCCACTCATTCATTTATTTATTTAAAAAAACATTTGACTATCTGTCCATGTGCAAAATCTTTGACATTCTGCCTAGTATTGTAGAAACTGCAAAGATATAGTTTCTTGCTTTCATGGATTTTTAATCTGCTAGTGGATATAATGTACTAGCATATATAATCTACAAGTATAAAAATGTCCATGATCAAAAGGTATAAGCACATAAATAGCTAAAAATTTTCAGAGGAGGTTTCTACAATATGGATATTTGACACAAATATTAGGAGATAATTTTGGGGAAAAGTATCCATGAGGCAAATTTTAGATTTCTGTTAATGAATAAGAGCCATGAATCTGCATTATGTCAACATATAGAAAAAACTAGACTATTGAGTTTCAGTTAATGCCTGGCTCAGTGTGTTTTGGTGTGTTTTGGTGGTGTCTGCATTGTGCCAGGGACTGGAATCAGGTGCTAGGTTACTGAATTATGTCCTTTTGTACTGATTATGAATATATTTTTTACAAAGCAATAGAAGTGGGATGAAACTAAAGTAATTTTACTCTGCCATAGTAGTTTAGTCTTCCAATTTAAAAACAATTTCTTCACAGGTTAATAAATCTTCTTTAAAGAATCCATTTAACTGAAAAACCAACTAACAATTATTTTTTCTGATATCATTCCTATGTCTATGGGAAACTGGTTCTGGTAACAAGAGGTATCTAGTATAGAAATTGTTCCAAAAACCGGGAGGGTACTCTGATTGCCTTGGAATTCATACCACAGTATTAATAACAATTCTAATGTTTCTGTGGCCCAAGCTGAAATGACATCTCTTCTGAGAGAGTCACACACAAACACACCAACTCTTAGAACCACCTATTTTCTATGCTATGATAATATCAGAAGAAAAAAATATTAATGACCTTTCTATCTCTGCCTTATTATTATACCATCCTTATATTCCCACATCTCAAATAATCTTGGTCCACCATGGATGAGACAATCACTAAGGCACATGTGTCATATATTGACCATAATAAAAGCAGTTTCCAGAATTAGAGTGAATCCTTCATTTAGACATAACTAGACCCATTTCTCCTCTAGTTACTATTTACAGGTAATGATATAGAGTGATAATGGCAAAATAATTTTCAAAAGTGGTTTAACATTAGCAGATATTTTCTCACTGAACTCTTACCCAATAGATGCATGTGAAGCAGCTTATTTTGTATATCACACCCATAAAGACATTGAAACAAGATGTTCAATGACCTGCCCATGTTCAATCATCAAACCAGTAATAGTGCTGGGTTTGAAGCACGATCTTACCTCTCCAAATACTGGACTTTTTCCATTACATCATGCTGTTTCATACATTGTCCTCTAACTCTGTGGTCCTCAACACCTGGGCTGTGAACCGGTACTGGTCTGTGGCCAGTTAGGAACTGGGCTGAACAGCAGGAGGTGAGCAGCAGGTGAGTGAGCTAAGCTTCATCTGTATTTACAGCTGCTCCCCATTGCTTGCATCACCACCTGAGCTCCACCTCCCGGCAGATCAGCGGTGGCATTATATTATCTGACCCTACTGTAAACTGTGCATGAGAGGGATCTAGGTTATGCACCTGAATCATCCCTAAACCATTCCCTCACCCTCCCCCCACCTCGTGGAAAAATTGTGTTCCATGAAACCGGTCCCTGTTACCAAAAAAGTTGGGGACCGCTGCTCTAACTCATGGCATATCGTAATTAATATATATATTGTCTGTGAATATTTTTAAATGTTAGGAGCCAATACAAAGAACTAGGCCAATGTAGATGACTAAAATAATAACCTATAGCTAAAATTATCTTAATGGACAAGGTGCTATTGTTCTTTTGAAGACAAAATAATTATTTTTCTAGTACTAATGAAAATAATATGGTTGTGTTATTTGCCATGTAGTCTCAGAGTTCATTTCCAACAGTAATGGCCAGATTTAACAATCAACTCACCTGTACAATATATAGTTAGACAAACTCTCCCATTTCTAGTATGTTCCAATAATAAAATTCGGAAAATTAACTGGTATTAGGTGACTTGTCCAAGGTCATTTTGCAGGTAAAATGAGGTTTTTTAGAAAAGCTCTAGAGCTTCTACTTCATTACTTAAGTCCCTGAAAGATAACATTTCCTTCCTGCTTTATTGTTTAACTGGGCAAAGAGCTGTGCTTTTTAAATGAAAGATTATGCTGTTTTGTGATACTTAACATTTATAATTAATGCACCTACCATTGCCAGTATATCTTTGGATAAAGGTTATTTTAATTGGACCAATGTAAACAATTAAACCTTAGTTTTACTAAATATAGTGAATACATTGGCTGTGTGAAAGTTAATGTAAAAAGAATCACCAGTACTTGAATTTCCAATTTTCCACATGCATAGTTACAACACTTCAAACTAAACTACTGAGCAAAATATTACATTGGGAACATTTCTTCTTCTTAATGAAGATAGGAAGGAAGATTATATTCTTAATGCAAAACAGTTAGGTTTATGTGTTTTTATAGCATTCCCTAAACTATATCATTTAGACAATCTTACCTTATTTGATCTACTTAAATGTTAGAAGAAACTTTAAGCTATGTTATAGAACACAGTATAAAAAAATGTTTGAAATGCCTGCTCCTTGCAACATACTGTGAGTGGGTTGGAATCATTAAACACAAATATTTTTTTTGATTGAGTAGCATTTGGATTTATTTTATTTTAATTAAAAAGACATCTCTATTTAATTATTCCTTTGGTATAAGAGAAGAAAGGGGATTCATTGCCAGCATACAGCTATTATATGTTCTGTTACAACAGAAAAGTATGTACTTTCTTTTCATCTACCATATGAAAAACTTAATCCTTGATTGATTAATCTTTTCCCTAAATATCGGTAAATATTTCTTAACTATATCCATCCGATATTTAATCTACATGATATCACTCTTAGTGAATATGTAATAAATGAAAAGTATTTTTTAAATGAAACGACATGGGGAAAAAGAATTGATTTATACTTAACAAAACAAGTATTTGAATCTTAATTGAGGGATTACTGGGAATCTTGATGTCCCACATCACTGTTTGTCTTAGACTCAGAACACAGTCTTAGAGAAGGAAATTGAGGGTACATTCAAGGTGTTACAATAGAAACAGACCACCTTCACATTCATGAAGACCTACTGTGATTAGCCCAAGACCAGAGCACACTTCTCAGATATATATCACCTCAGTGGGTCTATAGACTTAAAGTGTAAAGGTGGAAATATATAAGGTGAAAATCATGGCAAAATCCCATCAAATCACTAGTATATAATTATAATCACAAATCGAGATCCATTTTAAATGTTACTATTAAGGATTATTTTTTAACTTCTGCTAGGTTCTATAACTGCTCTGCATGTGGTAGCATAGAAATACTGACCAAGGCTTGGTCCCTACAAAATTCCCAGTGTGATATTCCTATATACTGGGACACGTGTTTGGGGAGTAATGCCCATAAGAATGTTACAGTTTTACTTACATAAATTAAAGATTCAAATTAATATCAGAGAATACAAATGTCATTATATCACAATGAAAACCTATCACCATTGAGGCCAATTCTCCTATTTAGTTTTAATTAAATATATACTGGCAATGGATGTAGCAACTCTTACTGAATTTTCTCACCAATCCAGTTAATACATTAAGTGAATGCATAGGGAAAATAGTCTATTTGTTTCTAGTATTATATGAACTAGGATCCAGGTGATTGAATAAATTTATCATTTTAGTCCATTGCTTGGTCAAATGGAGATTTCTTTTGTGTGTCCTAAATATTATTGTAGGCCAATCACAGATAAGCAAGTCAATAGCTGGGGCTCAGTATAGAGTATTCTAGAGTGGCAGGCCCCAATCCCCAGGCCATGGATTAGGACCAGGTCCATGGTGGCCTATTAGGAACCTGGCCACACAGCAGGAGGTGAGCAGCAGTGAGCAAACAAAGCTTCATCTGTATTTACAGCTGCTCCCCATTGCTCTGCCTCCCTGCCCCCATCTGTGGAAAAACTGTCTTCTATGAAGCCAGTCCCTGGTGCCAAAAAGGTTGGGGGCCACTGTTCCAGAACTTATAGTGCCCCATGGTAAAGAGCTTTCTTTCTCTCTCTTCTTAAAAGAGTGAATCTTTTAAGAAATGATGGAATTATTACTTCAAAGAAATCCTAAGAGCCATTCATTTATTTACCAAATACTTACTGAGAGTTTACTACATGCCAGGCAATGTGGTGGATACCAGGTAGATGGCAGCAAATAAGATAAATTTAGTTTCTGCTTCAAAGATTTTTCAATATATATAAATATATGAACATTTAAGAAGTATAGGAAACCCAGCAGAGGATCTTTTGTGAGCATATAGGAACTTAAAATAGATCTATTCTTGGCTGAGATGCCAAGAAAGGATTCTGTAAACAAATAAATTTTTTTGGATTGACACTTGGAAGGTGAGTAGTCAATGGCCATGTGAAATATGGGGAAAGATTTCTAAGCACGAAGAAAAGTAAGGTGGAGAGTGTGGGATGTATTCAGGGAATTTAAAAGGTTAGTGGGATTGGTTAGAACAAAGAGCATATGGGATAGAATGAAGTAAAGTGCCGAGATGTTTACAATATGATGTAGTGAAAGAAAACTTAGTTACTCAATTTATTTTTTACATATGATATTATGAATATGTAACAAATAATAAACATACACATACAAACTACCTACAATGTTTATGTATTATTTATTTAATTAACATTTTAAAATATGGTACTAGTAGTTATTTAATTTGTTATGTATCAGGTCTTCATGGTTTAAATTCTTAACCCCCTACAACTGAAAGCAATCATTTAATTAAAAGTATTTTTTTAAAATTTGTTTTCTAGTACCTTTAATGCTATTTTCATCCAGTCAGAATTTTACTGAAGTTTTCAAAAGTGTAACTGAAAACTTTAACAAGTCAAATGAATATATAGTGATATGGTGAGCAGGAAAGAAATAGATTGAAGCCACTTTCACTCATTCATTCACCCACTGGAAGATGAATTATAGGTACCAAAACAACAGAAATATGAGTTGCACCATTGGGTGATAAAAAAGAAATATGAGGGTAACAGAATAACTAGTCTTAGAACTATTTTATAATAGCTACTTTTTCTCTACCAAGTTTCCTCCCTTTTTCTTCTTGTCAATCATGCTGGGTAACTATAATACAGCCACAAATAAATATGTAACCAAAGGCAGTCTAACCAGAATTGTGGGTTAAATTAAAGAGTAGTATATTATATAAGTTCCTGAATGTCATTATTTTCAACATTATTTCAGCGGCAAATGGTATTCTTTTAGAATAATTATAAGTTAGCAGTTCTTTATTGTACTCACTGTTGCTGCGTGCCAACTGCAGAGGGCTGAGCTGAACTCTGTCTCTAAGGAACAGGAGAGGTTTCAGAATGTAAATGAGGCAAAAAGAGGGCACCTTGAGATGTAATGACCATAGAGATTACAGCTGAACACAATTCACAGCTCCCCAGTAAATAAGCACAATGATTTGAACTTGGCACATTTATCACTGAGGAGCCTCAAATCCTGGTGGAGATAGAGGATTTAGAAATGATACAACTAAAGACAATGGCAGGAATTTATGTTTTGCATTTATTCCATGTGGCTTTTTTTTTCTAGGAAGATAATACTTCGAAGAATCTTTAATTGTGCACCCTGTAAATCCTTCTGATTTTAAGCCTATTTAAAATTAAAAGTAAGTTAGATGTGAATGGATAGACTACAACGGAAAGCAGACTTTTCTTTCACTGAATTGGGGTGACAGGTCTGGGACAAACTGCTAAATGCAAAGCAAAGGAATTGTATTATTTATAAGTGTATAAAAAAAGTCTGGACTGGCTATTACCAAGCAAAGGTATTGTAGCTAGCCTTCCATAGTAAGCAGCTATAAAACTTGATAAAATATATGAAGCAACTCCTTTTAGGCGTGGGGAAACTGACAGCATGGGGATATGATACTTGAGAGAAGGATGTATGAGAGGTGAGCTCCACAGTCACCAGTTTATTGCCTGGAGCACTTCTCAAGCCTTGACACAGGGAGACGGAGCCCAAACAGAGAGCAGCAGATTTTTCTGGAAGAGGAAGCAGAGATCAGATATCAGGGGTGCTGAGGTGTCTGGGATTCATGGGGCAGAGTACCAGAGATGAGTTGGCACTGTAGAAAAAGCTGTAACATCTATAAAAATGTTTTCTTGCATCTTTGGCCGGATACTAAGCTGTATATGCTTAGGATGAGACTCCATAATGACTGGTAGAAGAAAAGAATAAGCCTCCATAGGGCTCTAAGCCTAACGGAATTCTCAGAAATCGAACAGTGTTAGAAAATATTGAATTTCCAGCCAACCAGAATGACAAAATCATGGCGGAATATTTCAAATATTCAAATGAGACCCAAGAAATACCCCAGCTAAAGACTTGAGCTACTTTAGTCTTAGGGTAAGGTCTAGCCTAGATATGCCTTACAAAGCTCAAAACTAAGCCTTTCTCCCCTTTTTATTTATATATTTTATGTTTACAAAAAGATTTATAAATAGTTTGCTTGAGTTAATTTCTAACTAATGATATCATAATACAATTCACAATTAAATAACTTATATACAAAGATAGGTCTTTTTTGCATGATTTTATTGTTTTGAAAAGCAAAACACTTTATTTTCAATATATAAAAAACAACTTACATGTTACCATTAAAGACAATCATTTTAGTATAAATGAAAATCAACGACTGTATTTTTTTTGAGCACTTCAATAGAATTATTCAACTTTGATTTGTCTATGATTCAATAATATATGTGTATGTGTTTTTTAGATTTAAAATATACATTAGTAAAAATACTCATTAGTAAATTCATTCACTGCCAGGGCAAAACCCAACATTATCTAATGGAAAAAAAAAAAAAAAGACTCTCAACACAGTAGTATCCACAAGTCCAATTTACCATGAAAAATTACAAACATATAAAGAAATAAGAAAATGTATAGCCTGGAGAAAAATACAGTTGGTAAAAAACAAACCTAGAAATGACAATAATTTTGAAATAGCTATTATAAATATTTCAATAACTTAAAGGAAAAGGTGGATGTAATGAATGAAGCAATAGGAGACTTCATTGGTAAAATAGAAACAACAAAAAAAAGGACCAAATGGAAATACTAAAACTATAAAACAAGATATAAATTTTCTAAATCACTAGATATGCTTAACATTGCAGAAGAAAATATCCAGGAACTTGAAGACTGACCAATAGAAACTATCCAACTGAAATGCTGAGAAAGATTAAAAAAAAAAAGAAAAAGAGAATATCAGTAACATAAATAATGTGAATAATGGCAAGTGGTCTACCATTAAGTAACTGGAATCTCAGAAGAAGAGAGAGAGGTTGAAAAAACAAAACTTCTGTGAACATATGGTAGTGAAAATTTTTCCAAAATTGATGAAAAATATGTTCAACATCCTTCCAACAAGGGTTGAAAAAAGAAAAAGAAAAGAACACTCAGCTACATCATAGTCAAATTGTTGAAAAACAAAAATAAAGAGAAGGTCTTAAGCCAGCTGGAGGGAAAACAAAGTCTTTATACAGGGAAATAACAATGATAAATCAACTGACTTCTCATTAAAAACAGTGCAAGTCAGAAGACAATGGAGAAATATTTTTAAAGTGCTAAAAGAAAACTTTCAATTTAGAATTCTCTGTTCATAAAAAACATCCTTCAAAACTGAAGACAAAATACATTATTAGAATTTATTACTAGCAAACCTGCACTACTGATAATGAAATGTTCAACAAAGTTCTTCAGGCTGAAGAAAAATGATATAAGATGAAAACTTATACCTACCCGAGGAATGAAAATTACCAAAATTGGCAAATATGTAGGCATACATAAAGACATATTTTCTTTATTTTATTAATGCCTTTAAAAAGAATTGACTTTTGCATGAAAATGGTATTGTGAAGTACATAATACGTATGTAACACACATGACAATAATAGAAGAATGGAAGAAGGAATAAATGGAAGTACAGTGTTATAAGTGAGCAGGCAAGTATAGTGTTGTGAAAACAAATCTAATCATGAATGTTTACATGGTCTAAAACCTCCTTCACCTTCACATTACACATTCAGAATGAATTCCAGTCTCTACATATTTTATCTACCATTCCCCATTCCCCTTAATCTACAAGCTCCAGCTTCTTTAGCTTTCTTTTTCTCAACATGCCAAGTTCATTGTTCCCTTCAGTCATTTGTACTTCCTGATCCCTTTGCCTAGAATGCTTTGCCTCCTATTCTCCTGGTTGGCAAATACTGATGGAAGTGGCTGCTCAGTGTGGACTTCTCTGATAAAGTGACTGACCAGTCTTCTCTAGTCACTATGACATAACAGTGTGTTGGTTTATTTACTTCATACACTTATAATATGAAATCATCACATTCATTTATTTGTTTACTTATTTATTTACTCTCTTCTCACACTAGCATGTAATACCTATGAGATAAAGGATCTTATCTCTCTTGTTTATGACTATTTCCAGCAGACCAGAATGATTCCTTGTACCTGATGAGCATACAACAAATACTTATTGAATGAAATAATGAACTGCTGAATAAGAAGTGAGAAAAGAAGATAAATGGGCCCATAACATAAAGGCATTTAAATATTTAATTAGGAAATAGATGACAGTAGGAAGACATTAGGATAAGGCAGAATAAAACAATTTATCGTTATGTCCCAGTACATGGAGTAGGATTTGACACATGGCATGATATATATTTTATTGGATGCATTAAGAAAAAGGAGTTCAACGATAATACTGTTAGGTGATTATGTGCCGTTATTTGAGCAACACACCTTCACAGCAACACTAGGGCACTTTACTGGTAAGGAAAGTAAGCTCAAAAATGTTAAGTCACTTTGCTCAAGTTGTATACATACATGAGTGGCAGAGCCAAGGTTTTGACCCTATTGTCTGACTCTAAAGTATTTAATCCTTTCAGTATTACCCCTTTCTGAGATATGCCATAAAGTTAAGGGCTTAGGAACAGATTTTAAACTTGATGATTGTGAGATGTAGGTATCTTCGGAGAATGGAAGGTGGTTTTGTTAGAGTTATGGTAATGTCTTTCTTGCTCTGGCAGGTTGAGAAATGAAGAACAATTGGGAAAAATTGGGAAAACTCTCCCAAGGGATGGGAGACCCAGTACAGTAATCAAAGAAAAGTGAGTTGTTGTCATTGTCATTGTCCATTTTATGTGTTCTTTTTCTCTTTAAGATCAAAAGGACTTGAGCATATTATATTCTTAGGAAGAAGTCAAACTAAAGTGGAAGAAGGGAAAATATAAAGTGCATGAGAGAGGATCATTGATAGAATATGGTCATATAAAAGTATGGGGGTGACATGAAATGCATGGTTGGGTAAATGGTATTTGGTGGAAAGGAAGAATGCTCCTTCACAGAAATCTGGGAAATATACAAGGATAGGTATAATGAAGTTAACAATTCATAAAATCCAGGAGATGAGAATGCTAAATGTGATGACAAAAAAGTGGCAGAGGATTTGTCCTATGAGGAATAGAGAGCAGTGAAAAAAAAAATAGTGAGTCTAGGAGGTTAATTACAGATTGAAGTTAAAAATGTCCTTTAAGGACCAGAAATCACAGCAGCCAGGCACAGCGGGGTCATTTTAAGGAGAAAGCTGAAAGAACATTAATTTAGTGGTGGTGAAGTGGGTCCAGGTGAAGACTTTTGGTCTGAAGATCATGAGTCCAGTGAGACTGAGGTTATTGTCAAGAAAATTTTAGTTGTTTTTTGTGGTTGGACTGAATAGTATGATTTTGATGAATTTATCAAAGCCTAAAGTCTTGGTCTAGTGGGAAGTATTGTGCATGTTTAACCTGCAGAGAGAGAGCGAGATCTGTGCCACTTGTCGGAAAGAAATGTAAGGCTCTGCAAACAGGCAGGCAGTATAGATCTTACTGTCTGAAGAACTCCTACCCCTGCCTAGGAGTGAGTGCCTGGAGGATTCCTGTCTTAACTAGTAATGAGAGCCCTGTGTAAGTAACCTTTAATAAACTCATCTAACTCACCAACCTAGATTGGTCTGAGTCATTTCCTTGGTCTATAGAGACTATTCAATTTGGAATGCAGTTTTTCTACACTGTTCTGGGATTTTCCTGAAACACTAAAAAGCCATGAGCAAACCCAAGGTCCTATTTTATTTTCTAGGAGCTTTTAAAAATTTTTTAAATTATTATGGCTACATAATAGTTGTATATATTAATAGGGTACATGTGGTGTTTTGATACAAGCATACAATGTGCGTGTATTAATGTGAATTAATCAAATCAGGGTAATCAGGGTATCCATCACCTCAGGAATTTATTCTT